>OX336883.1:2835456-2980456 GCA_946959425.1 Argyrosomus regius
CACACACAAAGATGCACCAGCAACACCCATCCACAGCCCCATAGACTGCCATGTTAAAAAAGCGGGAAAATTTGTGGAGGAAAGCAGAAGCAACATTTCTTTGAATCGCTCAAACAGGGCACATTTCTTCCTGGTAGCGACACAAAACAGTAATGTAGACGTTCAGGAAGGGCTCAGCATGTTCACAGTGAAGTCGGTTCAGTGATTGGAGCAACGGTTTGGTCAGGAGTCCTTTAGTTTGAGGGTTACGTTGAGACGTTTTTCTCTCTCTCAGCCCTATCTACTGTCACAGCAGCAGCTGCGGTTGATTGCTCTGCTCTGATTGGTGGGCTCCACCTGGCCCCTCTCACAGACACACAGACAGGGAGCAGAGGGGGGAGGGGCTGTTTTCACTGTCTTTATAATATCAATGACTATCAGGGCTACATTTTTAATGTCGGCCATTTTATCCTTCTCTGTCGCAGACACATAGAGAGACACACAGACTTTCAAAATAAGAGTCCCTTCAAAATAAAATACTTTGTAAAACTCTCATTAACAGACACAAGACCACACAAGCACGCACACACACACACACACACACACACACACACACACACACACAAGATGTCTTTCAAAATAAGAGTGCCTTCAAAATAAAATACTTTGTAAAACTCTCATTAACAGACACAAGGCCACACAAGCATGCACACACACACACACACACACACACACAACAAGACTTTCAAAATAAGAGTCCCTTCAAAATAAAAGACTTTTCAATAAATCTGACACGACACAAACTGTCCCAGCCAATCACACCTCAGCTCCACCCAGTCTATGCCGTCTTTGTCCATATTAGGATTTCCTGGCCTCACTGACTGACAGAGACGGCGGTGAGTGTTAAACACAAACTGCAGGAAGATCGAAGCCTCACAAAGAAGAAGAGGAAGAGAAACAGCTGACTTACTGACTGTGGGACAAAGAACAGTCTGTAAAGTCATGACAACATGTGACAAAGTCCTCAGTCCTTATTCTGTGTAAAAAATATATAAAAATGATTTTCCCAGCAGAGTTTCACTGAGAGCAATCCTCAACGCGCTCACAGTGTTGACTGAAGACAAAAATTAAGACCACAGATTCTGTATGACAGCTGACATGTTAGTATTTTAATAAAAGTACTTAGCTTTTTATCATTTGTTTAATAAAGTAAACCAGTTTTAAATGTTTCAAAACAAACACTTTTATTAATTTTGATGAATTCATTAATCTCAAAATGTTACAAAAATGAAGCAGTCAGTTATAAAAAACAAAAATCATAATTTACATCCTGTTCTGATCAACAATGAACTTTTTGTTTGGAAACTTATAAAAATATAAAAAACACATCAGACACTTTCATGAATCAGCTGAGAACAAAACAATTCCTTAAAGGAAAAACAAACTAGACCAGAACAGACCAGAACAGACCAGAACCTTCAGACCAGGAGGCTACATGTGGACAAAATAACAGAAACCCTCAGAAACAGCTCGGCAGTAAAGAAAAAATCATGAGTTTGAATTTTTTCATGGCTCGTTGAAGTTTATCTTGCTAAAAGGCTCTGCAGAATCTGAAAACAAAGCTTCAGAGTTTCTGTGGATATTAAAAGACATACATGTTCAGATGTGGCTCTCCAGCGCCTCCATGTGGCTGCTGGATCACATGACCAAGAACCATGAACAAACCTGTGTGTGTGTCAGGTGACATTAAAAGAAAGAAGGATCTGATTATGATGAGTTCACATCAAAAGCCAACAGAAATGAAGAGGAATGACATAACTCAGAGTTAGTTTGTGTTTGTCAGAAGTTTCTCTACACAGGAGGAGACTCTCCATCTGACAGAGGACACAGAGACACTGTAGAACCAGACCAGAACCCAAACCCAGGATAAAGAGGTTCAGTGAATGTGGTGTTGAAGGTGTGGAGGTGGATCAGTTTGTCAGAGCAGACTCTGTAGAAGGACAGAGTGCCAGCAGGACAGTCCACATACACTGCTACTCTGTTAGAGACCGAGGAAGAGGAGGAGGAGGAGGAGGAGGAGGAAAGGGTTGTTACTCTCTTATTGTGACAGACAGAGTAACCATCATCAGAACACTCCAGATTCCAGGACTGATCATTCTGTCCAAACACACAGTCATCACTGTATCCTCTCCTGTTGATTCCTCTGTAACTCACTGATATATCAACTCTTCCTCTCCACTCGACCTCCCAGTAACAGCGACCAGTCAGACCATCGCCACACAGCAGCTGAGGCCACTGGGCAAACCTCTCTGGATGATCAGGATATGACTGATACTCTGTCACATATGTCACCTTCCTGTTGTTGTCCGACAGTTTGAGGTTCCTGTACACTGTGTTTGTGTCCACTGTGAGTTCACAGGCATCTGATGGAGAGAACAAGACAGAATACAGCAGCAGTTTATCACAGTGGTGTCAAACACAAATGTGTCAAACTCAAATCACCTAGCAGGCAATAACTGAAGACTGAGACTGAGACTATGTCGCGGGCAGCGGTGGGAAGGTGGGGTTGAAAAAAAAAACAGGATTAACTTCAACTGAAACATATCAGAAATATGAATCAGAATATGAAAACAGCCACACTGTAACCCTCAATAAAATAAATAAAATGAAAAAATAGCTTTTATCTGAGCTTGATGCTTTGCATCTTTTCTTGGCTGAAAATTCGTTGATGTTTGGTGTTAGGCTCTGAGCTGTGGAAACAAACATCTTGTGTGGTTTTGTTATCACTGAGAAAAACTGCTCACATAGGTATGTACTGCCAAACATGCAGAGCATTCAAGCAGCCTGTAGGCAGAGTTGGGGCATTGTTTCAGGGATGAACCTGGGGAACTGTGCGGGTCCCTCAGTGTCATACTTTACCTTTAGTGTGCCGTTACAGCTCTATCAGCTCAATCAGAATGTTTACAGGTGCATTCTCCACGTCAACTGTAAACTCAAACTCAAACTTTATTTATTTATATAGCACCTTTCACGCACAACATGCAGCCCAAAGTGCTTCACAGAGCAAGAATAAAACAGAAGTAGACAACAAAAGAAAGAGTCCAGCAAAATGGATAACACAAAAGTGAAATAGGTCAAGTTAGACCATACAATTATAAAATGTATATAAAAATAAATAAATACATAGAAGTAGAAATTAAAACCAAGTCAACAAACGTAAAAACTACAGCAATAAAATAAAACTTATAAAACCACATTAAAACCTATGAGGAGAATAAACACAGAGGATGAAAAGGAAAAAGAAAGGAGGGCACAGCAGTAAAAATGTCTACAGAGGTGCAGTCCCTCAGATCCACAGGCAGACTGTTCCAGAGAAAGGGAGCACAGTGACTAAAGGCGGATTCCCCGTGTTTCTTTGTGGAGGTTCTTGGCACGACCAGGAGTCCAACTGTCGAGGATCTGAGGGGCCTGCTTGGTTCATATCTCTGGAGTGTGTCTAAAAGATAGGTCGGTGCCATTCAGTGATTTAAAAACCAATAATAGGCAACCAGTGCAAGGATTTTAGAATGGGGGGGGGGGTGTTTTTTTTTTGTTTTTTTTTGGAAAGGGGGGGGGGGGGTTCTGGACCAGCTGTAAGCGGCCTAGAGAAATCAGCCTTGAAGTGATAAGTGTGGATTTTTTTTTGAATTTTGGAATGTTTCTGAGATGAAAATTTTTTGTAATGTTTTCATCATCTTTCATCATCATCATTTGTAATCTTTCTGATCAGGCTGTCCGTCCTTGACATCGGGTGGGTCCTTATTAGCAGCTGGTTCATTTGTGCTGAGGCATTCATGGAGTGCAGTTAGCTTCTTAGCCAGTAGGTGGACGCCCCCCCTTCACCTTACTCTATCTTGGTGCAATGTGATGGTTACTGGTTCTTGTTCTGGATGCTGTGGTCTGCTCTAAGTCCACACTCTCTGCCCTGGGTGGATCTGTTCTTGTTATTATTCCCTGCCACTGAGAGTACACCTTAGATGGTTCAGTGGAGAAAGTGTGTTATCACGATTGGTCTCAGTTATACGTAGTTATAGACACATAACATGATGCATTCACATCCTCTAGCAGATCTTCAGAGGGTACTTTTTCATGAGTTAATACGTTTCTTGGTTAGCCTAGATGATGGGTTTCGAAGCATCCATGTATCCCACATCCTCTGCATGTAACCCCTCTCAGTGGGGTTACTAGTATAGTAGCATTCCAACAGTTCCATATTCTCAGCTTGTCCAGCGATGTCTTGTTCCAGTAGCCCATTTCTCATCAGGTTGCCCTGGTCCAACAGACCTTTGACCGGGTCAGGAGATTCAGTTAATTAACTTTGAATATATGGAATGAAACTTTGAATATATTGAATGAAACTTTGAATATATGGAATGAAACTTGAATATATGGAATGAAACTTTGAATATATGGAGTGAACCTTTGAATATATGGAATGAAACTTGAATTATGAAAAACTTTAATATTGGAATGAAACTTGAATATATGGAATGAAACTTGAATTTATGAAGAAACTTGAATATATGAATGAAACTTGAATTATGGAATGAAACTTGAATATATGGAATGAAACTTTGAATATATGGAATGAAACTTGAATATATGGAATGAAACTTGAATATATGGAATGAAACTTTGAATATATGGAATGAAACTTTGAATATATGGAATGAAACTTGAATATATGGAATGAAACTTTAAATATATTGAATGAAACTTGAATATATGGAATGAAACTTGAATATATGGAATGAAACTTGAATATATGGAATGAAACTTTGAATATATGGAATGAAACTTGAATATATGGAATGAAACTTGAATATATGGAATAAATTGAATATATGGAATGAAACTTGAATATATGGAATGAAACTTGAATATATGGAATGAAACTTTGAATATATGGAATGAAACTTGAATATATGGAATGAAACTTTGAATATATGGAATGAAACTTTGAATATATGGAATGAAACTTTGAATATATGGAATGAAACTTGAATATATGGAATGAAACTTGAATATATTGAATGAAACTTGAATATATGGAATGAAACTTTGAATATATGGAATGAAACTTGAATATATGGAATGAAACTTTGAATATATGGAATGAAACTTTGAATATATGGAATGAAACTTTGAATATATGGAATGAAACTTGAATATATGGAATGAAACTTTGAATATATGGAATGAAACTTTGAATATATGGAATGAAACTTGAATATATGGAATGAAACTTGAATATATGGAATGAAACTTTGAATATATGGAATGAAACTTGAATATATGGAATGAAACTTTGAATATATGGAATGAAACTTGAATATATGGAATGAAACTTGAATATATGGAATGAAACTTTGAATATATGGAATGAAACTTGAATATATTGAATGAAACTTGAATATATGGAATGAAACTTTGAATATATGGAATGAAACTTTGAATATATGGAATGAAACTTTGAATATATGGAATGAAACTTGACTGATGTCAGACTTCACGGCAGTGCCTGCGGCCATCTTGTGTAATGTGTGGATGCTGCAGCAAAAATTGAGTGACAATGAGTCAGTCCGCTCGAAATCTCGTAGCAGCAACATTATACAATAAGGACATGATTAACACACTGGTGAATGCGTGTACGGGCCAAAATCCTCCCGATACCCCTGCCCAATACCGTTCTTCTGACGAAGAAGTTCGCTCCCCTTTTAATCGTGGCAGACCTACTACAACAGGCCAGGCAGCTCGATATCAGGCCAACCTCAGCATGCCTTCAACCTCACAGGAGTGCCCCACAACAGCCCCTGTGTACAATCTAAGAAGGACCCAAGACACAAGATGTAAGAATAGCTAGGATTTATTTAAAACTAGATGATGGCTCTCAGTAGAGTGCATATAAAGATATAGATCATATTCTATATCTCAGTGCAGCTATGATGAGCCCTGGTAACAACGTCTCCTTCATAAAAAAGCAGAACTATTACAGAGAGAACACTCTGCTGTGTGTAGAGGTCTGTATGTAGGTCTGTATGGTTAGCTTGATATAGTTTTCAGGTAATTTAATGAAGGTTAAACACAGTGAAGTGAGTGGCCGTGCGTAATGGCACTGCGCTCTGACGCGGCACTTCTCCGGGACTGGAGAAGCTGCTGTGGCTACAGGGATTTCGTGAACTGAAAGAGAAGCTCTTCATATATTGTCTAGATGCAATAAGAATCACCCACATTCATAGACCAATGCAGGCTGAATATTTAGTTTAGTACTGAACGTATTTGATGATCGGCGACACATTGTCTAAATTAAAAAATTACACTGTACGCTGTATTCATTTATACTGTATTCATTTATACTGTATTCATTTATGTATTTTGTGGTTGATATATGCCATTAAACTGTGGTACAGTGATTAATACAGCAGTGATACAAGTTTTTAATTCCATAGTAATAATCTCCGTAAGGCATAATCTCATTGTGCATTTGTCTGTCTGTCCGCAGTTCGCTGTGTGAGTAACGTGTCCAAAGCTGACAATGTGTCGCAGATGTGTGTATATATGTGTGTGTGTGACTGGAGTAGCCTAATCAAAGAAAACACTGTGTGATGGGGGGAGCTAGGGCATCAAATCATGATGTATTTTATTATTGTTATATTGTTATTTATTGTATTATTATTATTTGCCTATAGTAGACTGATGATACACATTATATTAAGGATTCATAATAAATGTAATAAAATATTCATCATTATGATCATCATGATTATAATACTAATAATAATACATTTTATTTAAAAGCGCTTTTCAAAATACTCAAAGACACTTTACAAAAATGAACATCATATCAGCAAAACAATGTGAAATAGAACACTAAAAACACAATGGACTGAGCTAAACATTAAAAGCAATTTTAAAAAGGTGTGTTTTTGTCAGGGATTTGAATGTTGGAAGGTCAGTACAGTCGCGGATGTGTTTGGGGAGAGAGTTCCAGAGGGAGGGGCAGCTACAGAGAAGGCTCTGTTGCCCCAGGTTCGGTGCTTGGTCCTAAGTGGTGGAGTAAGGAGGTTTGCATCAGATGAACGGAGGCTGCGGGATGGATTGTGGCGATGGAGCAGGTCAGTGAGGTAGGAAGGGGCCTAAATATGGAGGGCTTTGTGTGTGAGGAGGAGGATTTTGAACTGAATACACTGTGGAACTGGGAGCCAGTGGAGTTTCTGGAGGACAGGAGTGATGTGATCACGGGTGCGGGTGTGGGTGAGCAGACGTGCAGCAGAATTTTGGATGTACTGTAGTTTATTTAAAGTTTTGGATGGTGTGCCGTAGAGGATGCTGTTACAGTAGTCAATTCTGGAAGTGATGAAGACGTGAATAAGGGTTTCAGCAGCAGAGAAGGAGAGTGATGGGCGGAGTCGGGCAATGTTCTTGAGGTGGAAGAAGGCAGTTCTGGTGATTTGGTTGATGTGATGTTCAAAGGAGAGGTTACTGTCAAAGATGACTCCGAGGTTGCGACTGTGGGGGGATGGAGACAGGGTGGAGTTGTTGATGGTGAGGCGGAAACTGTCTGTGGATTTGGTGAGGGGATTTGGGGCTGATAATGGTTAGGTCTGATTTCTCACAATTTAATTTGAGGAAGTTGGTCTGCATCCAGGATTTGATGTCAGCGAGGCAATTGGAGAGAGTGGAATGAGTGGCGGGAGTGATGGAGTTGGTGGAGATATAAAGCTGGACGTCATCGGCATAATAGTGGAAATGGAGACCGTGGTGGCGAATGATGTTGCCAAGGGGGAGCAGGTAAAGTATGAAGAGGAGAGGACCAAGCACCGAACCCTGGGGGACGCCTTGGGACAGAGGAACAGTGGAGGAGGTGCAGTTGTTGATGTGGATGAATTGTTGTCGGTCTGTGAGGTATGATTTGAGCCAGGAGAGTGCAGTGCCAGTGATGCCGAGGGAGGACTCAAGGCGGGAGAGGAGAATGGTGTGGTTTATGGTGTCGAAGGCTGCAGTGAGGTCCAGGAGGATGAGGATGGTGAGGTGGCCGGAGTCTGCGGAGAGGAGGATGTCATTGGTGACTTTCAGGAGGGCTGTTTCGGTGCTGTGTTGGGAACGGAAACCGGATTGAAATGGTTCGAACAGGTCATTTGAGCAGAGGTGGGCTTTGAGTTGTGTGGCGACAATACGCTCCAGTATTTATGACAGAAAGGGGAGATTGGAGATGGGCCGGAAGTTCGACAAGATGTCAGGGTTGAGTCCAGGTTTTTTGAGGATGACTGTTAACCTTGTGCACAGGGGAGATGCTGTCTCCTGAGGCTGAAGTGCACGTCACCTTCGGGGTTAACCCCTTCACTGTCTTCAGCAGTGGAATAACAGACACAAACTCTGGCGTTGGCTTTTGAGACACCGTGGCCTTTATTTGATCCCTCACTGTAGATACACTGTACATCTATTCCTCCTTTATTTACTCCTATTGTTACGGCCGCCGCCGTCTTGCCCCGATTCGTCTCTGGTGTGTTTTGTGTTGTAGGCAAATCCAGGTGTGCCGTTGCTATCTGGGGATTGGATCCTAGGTGAAGGGGTGTGGTCTCGGGTGGCGCCGGTGACTGGAAGCCCGGAGGTCCGGGGTTGGTGCAGCCTCCGTCACGCACCGCCAATCGTAGAGGCCAATTTGCCTGCATCACGATTATTTAAACGGCAGCCGCCAAAGCATCCGGGCGGCTTATTGTGGTGTGTGTGAGCTCGCCTCGTTGTATTCGAATTGTGAACGTTAACAGTGGTTAACTCGTTGGTGGAGGTTTGTTTTGTTTGTTTTTGGGACTGGGCAGGGATTAGGTTAGATCTTAGTACTGATTGCTCCCGTAGATAATTTCTGTTCTATCCACTAGGTTAGGGGTGCTGTTCCTGATGTTTTTTGTTATTGGTAAAATGTAGTTAGACAGTGAGGTTTTTGTTTCTCGTTTTGGTTTTCAATTTAGATAGATAGACAGGCTCTTTTTAGAGTTCTCTTTTGGTTATATTTATTTGTTATTTTGAACAGCACTCGCTCGCCCTTTGTTCCCTTTTGCCTCACCTCCTTTTGTTAAGAACAATTTGAATTTTCATTTAATAAATACCTTTGTTTTATAACCACAACACCTTGGTTTTATGTTACTTCCGCATACCCCTATACCTGGTCGTAACACCTATGCTAACCTGCAGACCTGTGCGGCAGCTGTCGCAGTGTGTTGTGGGATTTGTAGTATGAGTGGTGGGAGTGTGATTTACCGGCGGGCTGTTAGTAATAGACGTATGAATTTATCTTGCGGGGCCGGATGCAACCCACGGGCCTTGAATTTGACGTGTCTGGTTTATCATCTAACACACCTGATGGGTTTATTTGTTACTTTATTAACAGACTGACTGTTAATTAGATCCAAACTTCACAATGACTTGTCTTTTTGGATCTTCTTTCAGACTGAGAGTTGAATGCAGATACACAAGCTTTGATTTAAACTACTTTAACATGTGCTGCCTTGTTTTCAAACAAACACTTACACTTACACTTCCTCAGACCAGGTTTCAGCCTCTGCTCTCCACCATGATCCACCCTGGAGGAAGAAACAAAGTCAGAATGAACCTTCAGAAGCTTCTTCATCAATGATCTTCAGAAAGCTTCACTCACATCCACCATCAAGACAAAACATCTGCATTTATAAAACACATTTCATACACACACTCAATTCAACTTTACATCAAATATTCAGAAGACAAAAAGGAAACATCCAACACACACATATAAGGAAAGAAAGAAAATTTTAAGAAATTAAAGAAAAAGAAAAAAAAAAATATATCCAACCTTATAACCCAAAGTCTTTTACCAGCATATTTAAAGAAGGGTGTTCACGTCTTAAAAAAATAATCCATCTTACATTTAAATCTGTATGTTACATATTCCATTAGTAGTACCACCTCAAATATCTTACATACTTTGTGCCAACCCCCGATTTGTTCAAATGTCAGCATCACTCTTTCATTAAATAAATGTCCCAGGGTTAAAATTCCCCTCTCTTCCACGTCTTAAATGCATTGTCTGACCTTCTAACTTTCTTATTTCTGATTGGCAGTCTTGTTGTAATTAAGATGTGACTGTCCCTGACATTCTTAGTTTTTCTATCTTTTATTGTTCCTCTTGTAATTTACCTCATCTTCTTTTGTTACATAATTAATCTGAATTTCAAGAAATAAAAAACTTTGTTTAACCAGTTATAACTGGTTTATGTTGCTTCCTATGCTTTCACAAGCTGGGATGCAAAATAAATGGGGGCTCATCCAGGACTTTATTAAAAGATTCCTGAAAACAAAGTTTGGAAGTCAGATTCAGTTTTTGAAGATAAAATAAGAAAAACTGTTAAAGTTGTGTTAATTGCACTTGACATTTGATTGCATTTTGTGTCTATTTCAGGCCCACAGACAGGATTCTCTCATGGACATCACTGCATGGGCTGAGGAACACTTCCAAAAACCATTGTCTGTGAACACACATCTGCATCCACAAATGACAGCTCCACCATAAGAACTGTTGCGACTTTCCAGCCCTTTAACGTCGCTTGAGAGGAGATCGGTCCTGTATGTTTGTATGACGCGCTGCCGGTTCAGAGAAGCACGCTGAGTCCAGGTAAGTAACTTTCAGGATGTTTAATGATAAACACATCAGCTACTACAGCGGCTATTTGAAAATACACGCGCAGATCAGATGTAAAACGTGTACTGTTTGCGTATGTGTATCAAACTGAACAAAAGGCGGTCAACAAAAATTACGGCTACCTGACTCTCCTCTCTCCTCCCAGTGCAGGTGATTCAGCCCCTAATATAACCTACGACCATCCTCTACAGTGCCCACGTGACCCAAACCCCACATATCACCGTGGCAACCATACCAAGCAAATCAAAGCCCAAATAAACCCCAGCAAACAATGTGTGGCTCCTACACGGACTCTACAGCTCACTTCCCCTGGGAAAGCAGCCTCCTTCCCGGGCAGTAAAAGCCAAGTAGGTCCCACTGTTTAGATAAGCCGTGTAGTTATCAAGCCGGATCAAAACACACAGAACAAAACCCAAACAGAGCCCGGTCCATCAAGGCAAATTAGTCCCAGCCTTCTCAGTCAGTGTATTTCAGGATGTACACACTGCTGTGTGTTTTCTTCTGGACGCTGTTTTTCAGATGAACTCTTTCTGGTTGAAGAAGTCAAATTTTATCACAGAACATCTTTCTGACGTCTCCTCACAGACAGACACAATCAGTTTCTTGGACTGAAGGCGGACAGGGACGGCTGACAGCCGTTAACAGTAACAAACATTTCAAAGTAGAAATGAGTCAAGTTATTGGTTTCAATTGAAGCAGGAAGTAAAGATGTTAACAAATAACTCAGACAATGCACAGGCACATTCAGTGATTCAGTGTTTCCCACAGGACTTTGTGAGACTGTGGTGGTGGACCTCAGACCTTCTACATTTAGTCATTTAGCACACGCTTTTATCCAAAGTGACTTACAGAAAAAGGAAACAATCAAGGTATAGTGCGATAAGTGCAGCAATAAGTGCTAGTGACAAATCTTAAGGAGTAGATTTGTCATGTAGTGCTAAGAGAGAAGGTCCTCTCTGAAGAGCTGGAGGTCTTCAGGAGTTTTTTTAAAGGTAGAGAGGGACGCCCCTGCTCTGGTAGGAACTGGTAGTGCGTTCCACCAACGGGGAACAACAAACGAGAAAAGTTTGGATTGCCTTGAAAGAACAGGTGGAAGAGCCAGGCGTCATTCATTGGAGGAGCGCAGCAGTCGATAGGTAGCATATGCCTGTATAAGGGCGTTCAGGTAGGTAGGTGCAGTACTGGAGATAACTTTGTAGGCGAGCATTAGCGATTTGAATTTAATGCGGGCTGCTACAGGTAGCCAGTGGAGCTCGATAAGCAGCGGGGTGACATGTGACCTTTTGGGTTGGTTGTAGAGCAGGCGCGCCGCCGCGTTCTGGATCATCTGAAGAGGTTTCTCTGTGCAGGCTGGGAGGCCCGTCAGGAGGACATTACAGTAATCAAGTCTTGAGATGACCACAGCTTGTGTCAGGAGTTGAGTAGCATGTTGAGTCAAGTAAGGTCTGATTTTTCTGATGTTGTAAAGTGCAAAGTGGTATGACCGGGCAACTGAGGAGACATGATTGGAAAAGGTTAGTTGGTCATCAATCATAATCCCTAAGTTTAACACCATCCTGGTGGGGGCGAGACACAGGGAGTCAATGTTGATGTTGATGTTGTGGTGTATTGTAGGTTTAGCTGGGAGGAGCAGCAGTTCAGTTCTTGAGAGGTTCAGCTGGAGGTGATGTGCCTTCATCCATGTGGAGATATCTGAGAGGCAATCAGAGACCCGTGCAGAGACCAAGGGGTCTTCAGGATGAAATGACAGATAGAGCTGAGTGTCATCTGCATAGCAGTGATAGGAAAAGCCATGTGAGCGGATAATCGGACCCAGGGAGGTGGTGTAGATAGCAAATAGAAGGGGCCCAGCACTGACCCCTGGGGCACCCGTGTAGTGAGGTGATGCGAAGTGGACAACTGTCCAAGCCAGGATACACTGAATGAGCGTCCTGTCAGGTAGGATTCAAACCAAGAAAGAGCCAAACCAGAGATGCCCATGTTAGAGAGAGTAAAGAGGAGGATGCGATGGTTAACTGTGTCAAAGGCAGCTGATAAGTCAAGCAGAATGAGAACAGAGGACTGTGCTGCTGCTCTTGCTTCTTTTAAGGCTTCTGTCACAGACAACTGAGCAGTTTCAGTGGAGTGACCGCTCTTGAAACCAGTTTGATTTGGATCAAGAAGATTGTTCTGTAGGAGGAATTTTGAGAGTTGTTTAGCGACCGCCCGTTCAATAGTTTTGGATAAAAATGGAAGAAGTGAGACAGGACGATAGTTCTCGACCTGAGCAGGGTTGAGAGAGGGTTTCTTAACCCTGCTCAGGTTGAGAACTATTCTATACCCTTATAGGGGGGTCCAGGGGCTGCCCCAAAGAAAATGTTGTACATTTTAAAGTTCATCAGTCTGCTGGACTGAGAACTTTGTGCTCTTGTAAACAGTTTAATCATGAACACTCTGGTTGTAAAAGTATAAATGGTTCTGACAGGACAAAAAAGTCCCACAGATTTCCTTTCATCCATCCATTATCTGTAACCAAAGGTCAGTCTCAGGAACTCTCAGCACATCAGTTACTGTCTTCACTGTTATCAGCAGTGCTGCTGGTTCAGACTGTGAACCAACAGTCCTCAGCTTGTCAGTGTGACAGAGAAACAGTGTGTGAGCTCTTGTTGTCTCTTCATACCTGAGAGTGTCCAGTCTCCAGTGTGGATCCTCCAGCCCAGCTGACAGCAGCTTCACTCCTGACTCTCCTGGATGATTGTAGCTCAGGTCCAGCTCTCTCAGATGGGAGGGGTTGGATCTCAGAGCTGAGGCCAGAGAAGTACAACCTTTCTCTGTGATCAGACAGTGGGACAGCCTGGAGACACACACACACACACACACACACACACACACACACAGAATGATATTTCATTTATTTTCATCTCTTCTTTTGTTGTTCTCAGTGTTTTCTCATCAGTCAGATGCTTTGAAATTCATTCTTACTTGACAGTCAAATCACACCAGTACTCTGCCTTCCCCACCATCAGAACATGTATGTTAGGCCACAGTGGCTGCCTATAACTCACAGAATATCATACAGAGCGCTGAGGTTAAAAATGGGTTAAGATCTCGGGGTGTTGTTTGGTAGAGCAGCCGCCCATGTACAAAGGCTCAGTCCTTGCCGTGGCAGCTCAGGGTTCAAATCCGACCTGTGGCTCTTTACCGCATGTCACTCCCCATCTCTCTCTCCCCACATTCCTGTCACTCTTCAGCTGTCTCTATACAATAAAGCTCAATAAATAAATAAATATAAAAATGGGTTAAGATCTGGAGAATCTGGCAGATCTATGTAGATAAAAAAAAACTCAAAATAATGAGCTGGAAGACATTTCAACAGTCCACAGAGCTGAGGTTTAGAGCAAAGTCAAAAGATCATTCTCTGTGTTTGTCACTTCATGTTCTGTTCTCCCTCAGCGAGCTCTCTGTGAGCCTCTGTTGAGATCATCAGTCAGCTAAACTCTTCACCTCCAATGAACAGTCAAGTGTTATAGTTATGTGTCTAAGTGTGAAACTGAAAATACAAACACAATATTACATCAGGTATAAGGTCATTTACAGGTATTAGCTGGATTCAGGTGCTATACATTCAGTATATGTACATATACTGAATGTTACCATGTTACCATGATCTGAGAGTTAGCTGATATACTTCACTACTACACAAAATAAAAACATAACATTCATCATTCAACCTGATATGAACATGAACAGTCTTAATAATGTAAAACTTACACACAGTGTCATCTAAAAGAAGGAACACAAAAAGATGGCAGTGGATTGTCTGGGCTTCACAAATGTCATGTGGATAACCTCGAACTGACAACTGGACAGACAGGAAGTTCAAATTATACAGCTTACACTACTCAAATGACAAAGTTTCCCTTGGTGAAGTTTACTGGAGTCAGATATTGAACGCCAACCTTTTGAGTCAGAAGTGTGGCAGGTGTTAAAATGAGGGGGAGCTTCTGGATCAGAAGAAAGGGGAATCAGAGGTCTTTCACTGATAATAGCAACATCCTCTGTACTGACAGAAGACAAGATCTCATGGATCAGATTTGTTTTTTCAAGTTGAATGAACATGAACATGAACCTAGGATGAGTCTTGCTGTTACAATCATGCATTCCCACATGCCACCCATGTGTGAAGCATGTGGCAGGTTGAAGACACGCGTATTTTGGTCCAGAAGGTATTTCTTGATGCTGGTCTCACCAGGGCTCAATAGATGCAACTTCTGATGTTGACCTTTGATGTTGACCTTTGATGTTGATGATGACCTTAAGCGTGCGTTCATACAGGGACAGGGACACTGGACCCTGGCGACGTTTTTCAATTCATTTCAGTGGAGGGTCGTGCGTTTCCACGCCGGCAGCCTGCAACGCAGGCGTTGCCGCAAAAAACGTCGCCGGCGTCCGGGAGAGAAGTTGAGCCAGATTCAACTTTTGGGAAAATGGAGCCCCACGTCACGCTCCGGCCGCCAATCAGACACTCAGATCGGTCAAACCTCCACAGACAGCCTGAAATGTCTCTGAAGCAGAGACTATCCAGGTGGATTCACGGACTAAACTCTGATAATCTACCTGTGTGTGTGTGATCTCACTTTGTTTATTTCATGTACCAGCTTCTAAATCTGAGTCCGACTCACAATTTACACCGCAAAATATAATGACACGAAGAAGTTTAATTTGATTTGTGTCCAATGATTAGAGAGAGAGAGAGAGAGAGAGAGAGAGAGAGAGAGAGGGAGAGCGCTTTGGTAGAGAGACATAGAGTAACAACACAGAGAGCGAGCGCCGGCCTCGATAAAGCTGTCATTAATCAGAGAAATAAAAAGTTATTTCCTGATTGTTTCACAGCGGTTACATTCAGCAGGTATAGACACGCCCACGGTAACCCACCTCTGCTCCCCTCACCCCCCCACCACCGCAACCCCCCACCACCGGTTGCCGGTTTCCCTGTCCCTGTCTGAATACGCTCTAATGTCTCAAATGTCTGACAAATGGAAAACATTCCTTCCTGTCTAACTTCTTTTTCTATGAATCTGACAAGTACAAAATCTACAGTCTACACTACTCAAATGCACCACTAGTGCAAGTAGAGTATAACAAGTATAACTAGCTATGCTTGCATATACAACACACTACTACAGCTTCAATATTTGCACATAGTAATTTAATCCATTGCTGATATAAAAATATTGGTTAAAGTATTTTTTCTTACCTTTGCAGCAGAATTAAAATACATTTTAATCTTCATTCCCAGAAGTTCAGAGAAAACCTGTGCCACAGGATTTTAAATTCTATTCTACTGTTTAATTCTTTGGATGTGAGGTATCTGTTTTATAATCATTTCACATTTAATTGCGTGTCAAGCAGCATTTAAAGTTTCATCTGTTAAACAGCCGCAAAAACAAAAACATCACAGTGTCAACTGACCTGAGAGTCTCCAGTGTACAGTGTGGACTCTCCAGTCCAGCAGAGAGCAGCTTCACTCCTGAATCCTTCAGGTCGTTGTTACTCAGGTCCAGCTCTCTCAGACGTGAGGACTGGGAGCTGAGAACTGATGAGAACTCCTGACAGCATTTCTCTGTGAGCCTGGTTTGATTTAACCTGATTAAAAACAAAATGAAACACTTTTTCCTTCATGTTTTACTTTAACATGCCAGATATGTTCAGTATCAGTTCAGTATGTTTATCAAGTTAATTTGTGGAATTTTCTTATGATTCAAAGGGCAGATATTCAATTCAATTTTATTTATGTAGCCTCAAATCATAACAAAAGATGGGGGGTCGTTCATCACATGGCTGACACAGAGACAAACAACCATTCACTCCTCACACCTATGGGCTATTTAGAGTCACCAATCAACCTATCAACTTCATGTCATTGGATGGTCAGAGGAATCCAGAGTACCCGGAGAGAAACCATGCAAACTCTGAACATACAAGCAACAGGAACCTTCTTGCTGTGAGGAAACAGTGTTAATCACTGCACCACAAGGGAAACACAGTGGTACACAAATGCATCACAGTGTGATCTGACCTGAGAGTCTCCAGTGTGCAGTGTGGACTCTTCAGTCCAGCAGAGAGCAGCTTCCCTCCTGAATCCCTCAGGTCGTTGTTACTCAGGTCCAGCTCTCTCAGACGTGAGGACTGGGAGCTGAGAACTGATGACAGAGCTTCACAACTTCTCTTTGACAGATTACAGCCACTCAACCTGAAGAGATAGTGATAAAGACAAACATTGTTACTGTTTCTGCCATCGACAATATAAAAAACATCACATTTCTATGGTTGATCTTACTGAGTTGATGGGTCGAATCAGTCATCAGGATCTCAAGTGAAGAGAATTTTCTTTGGATGATGTATGTTTTTATTGAATATTACTGGAAACAGGAATGAATCAAAACTTCTTTTAAAAATCTCTGGGATTACAATCTATCGAAATTAATTTTTATCCTTTAAAGAACTACAATGTATTTTTTGTTTTTCTTGCAAGGCTATGTTAATCTGTGGAGGTAGAATCATACTGAAAAAACAATTTGAAAGATCAGTTGAAGACATTCATTAGTTGAGAACAATCCTACATATGATACAGTTAATATCTGCAGGTGTCTGTGCACTTACAGAGCTTTGTTGGAAGCTTTGACCAGTGGCAGCAGCCTCAGAAGAACCTCCTCTGAAGCAGAGTATTTCTTCAGGTCAAACACGTCCAGATCTTTGTCTGATGACAGTAAGATGAAGACCAGAGCTGACCACTGAGCAGGAGTCAGTTTATCTGTGGAGAGACTTCCTGAACTCAGGTACTGTTGGATCTCCTCCACTAGAGAAAGATCATTCAGTTCATTCAGACAGTGGAACAGATTGATGATTCTCTCTGGAGACAGATTCTCACTGATCTTCTTCTTGATGTACTCGACTGTTTCCTGATTGGTCTGTGAGCTTCTTTTCTTGTTCAGTAGGTCTTCAGGGAGATTGGTCTGATTGGTCTCCAGAGAAAGACCCAGGAGGAAGCGGAGGAACAAGTCCAGGTGTCCATTTGGACTCTGTAAGGTCTTGTCAATAGCAAACCTGTGGACCTCTGTCACAGATGTTTTGCTGAACAACATTAGCACACGTTCACCAAACGTTTGCCCTAGTTCAGGCATCACATTCTTGCGTCTGTTAATGAGTTTCCTCTCTACATGTAAAGCTGCCAAAAACTCCTGAACACTCAGATGGATGAAGCTAAACATCTTGTCATCTTCTTTCTTCTTCCCACGTTCTTCTTTAAAGATCTCTGTGAACACTCCTGAACACACTGAGGCTCCTCTGACATCAAAGCCACTCTTTTTTAGATCTTTCTTGTAGAAGATCAGGTTGCCCTTTTCCAGCTGCTGGAAAGCCAGTTTTGATAATGACTTGATGTACTGAATACACTGTATTTGGTCAATCCTCTCTTTTGTCCGATCAATCTGAAACACCAGGAATTCTGTGTACATCTCAGTCAGGGTCTTGGGCAGCTCTCCTCCCTCTCTGGTCTTCAACAGATCCTCCAGAACTGTAGCAGTGATCCAGCAGAAGACTGGGATGTGGCACATGATGTGGAGGCTTCGTGATGTCTTGATGTGGGAGATGATTCTGCTGGCCTGCTCTTCATCTCTGAATCTCTTCCTGAAGTACTCGTCCTTCTGTGGGTCAGTGAACCCTCTGACCTCTGTCATGATGTCAACAAAATCAGAATGGATCTGATTGGCTGCTGCAGGTCGTGTGGTTATCCAGAGGCGAGCACAAGGAAGCAGTTTTCTCTTGATGAGGTTTGTCAGCAGCTCATCCACTGAGGTCGACTCTGTAACATTAATCTTGACTGCCTGGTTTTTATTGGTAGAGCAGTCCAGTTGAAGTCGGCTCTCATCCAGTCCATCCAAAACAAACAGAACTTTGAATTCACTTCTGTCATAGTTGGTGATTCCTGATGACTGCAGAGTTGTAAAGATGTAATTAAGAGCTTCTTCTGGGATGACTTTGGCCTCTGTGATACATTCATGAATGAGCTCTGTCAAAGACAACTTTTGTCCTGTCCATAAGTTCAGCTGGCGAAAGGTGAAGGGGAATATGAGATGCACATCTTGATTGGCTCTTCTTTCAGCCCAGTCCAACAGAAACTTGCAGGTAAGAACAGTTTTTCCAATTCCTGCGATTCCAGTGGTCAGCACTGTTCTTATGGATCTTTCTTTTCCAGAGGGAGGTTTGAACATCTCACTGGGTTTAATTGATTTCTCTGTATCTGCTGGCTTCACCACCGCCTCGATCTGTATGACCTCATGCTGTGTGTTGATGTGGCTGTGTGTTGATGTGGCTGTGATGTACAGCTCTGTGTAGATATCAACCAGATGTTTCTCATCCTTCTTCTGTGACCACCCCTGTTGTACACACTCAAACTTATCCTTGAGGTTTGGTTGTAGCAGCTGTTGATAATCTGAGATGTGTCGTGGCTTTGGTACTGGAACAATCCCATCTGTGACATGAATGGAAAAAACATTTAGACTGCATTTAGACTGCATGTCTATAGATGCATCTTCTCTCATGAGCATCAGTTAACATTCTGTTTGTGCTGAAGGTTTGAAGAGAAACTAAAATGCAGTCACACATAATTTCACAGTTTCAGGTGGAGGAAGTTGTCTGTGGACAGTATTCTCATAGTCAGAGATTTTAACATCTGAACATTTAGTAAATGTCTGAACGCAGCATTCTCTTTTATACACCCTGACTTTACAACATCTATACATATGACAGGGAGCTACACAGTACAACCAGTTCTGGACTGGTGATTTCTGAGCAGCTGCTGGTTTTGCTGCCATCTACTGGTAGAAATGTCACAAACAAAAGTCCTGCAGCGTCAGCTTCACTCTTCTCTTTCTTTTCATTTTTGTCCATTTTCTATCAAAATACAACTATTTTAGAAAACATGCAAAGGAAAATACAAAAATACAAAGTTCTATCACAGCACAAGTAGTACTCATCAAATTATTTATCTTCAGTCTCAGGGATTTAATTAGTACGGAAGCGCATTGCATTTTTTTTATCCAGATTTTTATCCAGATTTTTATCCTACAGATTACACTACAGCACTTATTTGGGAAAATAAGGACTGATTATTAATCTGAATATTAATCAATAACTTCAATATGATACAGTGTAGTGTCACCAAACTCACTACACACTTAATTGATCTCCTACAGATTACACTACAACTCTTGGTTTGAAAGAAAGGCATTTTTCATACTAAGTGTTGTAGTGTAATCTGTAGGAGATCAGTGAAGTGTGTAGTGATTTTGGTGACACTACACTGTATCATATTGAAGTTATTGAATATTTTTGTAATATCTTTTCGGTGTTGCACTTTGTAGACGGTCCCTGCTCTCACAGCCGGCTGCACGTAAACACTAATGTTGTTGCTGTGTCTCTGAGCATGGCTCGTTTTGATGAACATTAGGTTGTAGCTCGTTGTCTATCTTACTACGGTTGAAAATATGCGTGTTTTGTGTTTTAACAACGTTTCACTTAAGAGTTATTGATCCCGGAAGTTCGAATCTGCCAATATCTTTCCAACTTTACTGAAGTGCAGTGGCCAATGTGGCACCTTTCCTCATCTCATAATTACGAGATCTTATCTCGTAATTACGATCTCGTAATTGGGATTGGGAGCCAGAGCTTTCAGCTATCAAGCTCCTCTTCTGTGGAACAAACTACCATTCTGGGTTCTGGAGGCAAACACGGTCAACACTTTTAAGAGTAAACTTAAGACTTTCCTTTTTGATAAAGCTTATAGTTTATCAAAAAGGAACCCCCCCCCCCCCCCCACCATTACCACCACCATCTGTAAACATACATGTCTGTCATACATGTACATTAATGCATGTTACTAACTAAACTTCTTCCCCGGAGTTTCTGTGCTCTCTCGTCCAGCAGGTTCTCGTGGATCGTGACTGCTGCTGTGGTCCTGCATGACGTCCACTACATATATTATTACTGTCATTAATGTTACCACATCTCCATCACAGTTTATAGTTAGTTAATGATTTGCTGCTGCTGTGCATCTGTGTCTCTCTATCTCTATCACAGGTTCCACTGCTACTGTAATCATTTTATCATTCATTGTAATCCATTGTCATTTTTCATTGTTATTACACAAAATGTTTCTGTTGACTTGTTGACTGTACACGTGACATCTATTGCACGTCTGTCCGTCCTGGGAGAGGGATCCCTCCTCTGTGGCTCTTCCTGAGGTTTCTTCCACCTTTTTTTGAGCGATAATAGCCAAACTTCACTATTTCCAAGACTGTGTTGAGGTACTGAACCGGGCGCGCACCCGTGCTCCACTTCGGTACAAAGGAGAGTCAGTTGCTATCTTCCCGGATTATACTACAAGAGTCGCCAAAGCCAGAGCCGCATTTACCGAGGTCAGAAAGCTGCTCCACAACCGCCGGAACGTCCGGTTTGGCATACTGTTCCCAGCCCGTCTCCGTGTCACACACAACGGGGAAGAAAAGGAATTCACCGACGCAGAAAAAGCGATGACCTACGTGAGGAACCACATCATCCCCGCAGAGGAGCGTGAGTGACACTGTTTTCGTGTTTTCAACTACTCTGACTTTATCCATTTTCATCCGTGGAAAGGCAGCTAAACTGGCTGCACCCAGTGGACTAAAGTCACTGTTGTTAGACTGTTACAGTTTCACGAGCTTATGCTGTCAATGTTTAAAGTGGAAAACAAATGTAAAATGACTGGACCAAGAGACTCCTTCTCTCTCTCCTTTCTTTGCCAATGCTGATTACCTTTATAGGCTTACTGTAGCCTAATAGTTTTTTGTTTTTCTTACAACTTAAAGGTTGCCTTATAGTGAAAGGGTTTGTCTGATTGAATATATTTCTGTTGATTACAAAATTTAATTTTTTAATTTTGTATGATGTGGCTAATCCACAGTGTTTAATTTTAACACCTTTGAACTATTGATTCCATAAGAGCTGTGGGGTTTAATGGCCCCTTTCTTCTTTTTTTTTTTTCCTTTTCTTTTTCCTTTCTCTTACTTGAACACATAGCAGATGTTGTAATACTACAATAACAATGCGCTGAATTGGTTTTCATGAAGTGTTCGATGGGAGCCTGAACAGTTGGCTCTATAGAGTTCCCCAACACAAACACATATGTGTGCATTTGTTCTTGAGGGGTACCATGTTCGCCTTGTTTCTCTAGGCACTAGGTGGGGTGGGGGAGTGTGGGATTATACCAGACTTGTTTATTTCTTTGATTTATTTTGTGTATGTCTTTCTTCCTTTCTATTTGCTCAGCCAGATGTAAATTTCAAGTGCACTAAATCTCTTACTCAGTAGGTTATGACTGATCCTAATTCTACTAGAGGGCTGGATGGACTCTCATCAGTGAACTTTGTGAGTTGGAATGTGAAGTCACTTAACCATCCAATTAAGAGAAAAAAGGTATTTACACACTTAAAATAACTTAAGACCGAAATTGCGTTTCTTCAGGAGACGCATTTGCGCACAATGGACCTGTTCCGAATAAAAAGAGGATGGTCAGGACAAGTTTATCATTCTAATTTCCACACAAAGACCAGGGGGGCAGCCATCCTCATTGATAAAAATATACCATTTACAATGACTAATGTCGATTCTGATTCTGCAGGGCGCTACATTATTGTGACAGGGCAACTTTTTTCATTTCCGGTCATCCTGGCCAATATTTATGCACCAAACTGGGACAATCCAGAATTCTTTTCAATTTTTTTTTCTCGTCTACCAAACATGACATCACACCATCTTATCCTTGGTGGCGATATAAATTGTGTACTTTCCCCTACCTTAGATCGCAGTTCCTCCAAAAAGACGTCCTTGTCTAAATCAGCACACACAATCCAGCTTTTTCTTAAAACATATGGTGTAATGGATGTATGGCGATTTCGTAATCCCACTGCTAGAGCATACTCCTTTTTCTCCCCAGTGCATAAGAGCTATTCTCGCATAGATACTTTTTTCCTGGATAAAAGACTTCTATCTTCTATAACTAAGTGTGATTATGATGCCATAGTCATTTCAGATCATGGTCCGCTAACCACGAAAATCAGCATTCCTAACACACAAAATAGTTACCGCCCTTGGAGACTCAATCCTCTTCTCTTATCAGAAGAGTCTTTTACCAACTTTATTTCATCTGAAATACAATTTTTTCTTGACACTAATCAAACGCCAGGAATGTCATATTCAACTATATGGGAATCTTTAAAAGCTTATCTACGAGGCCAAATCATTTCTTATTGCGCAAACAAGAAGAAAACAAATACAGTGCACCTTAAAGAACTAACAGATCAAATCCTGGAACTAGATATGTTATATAGCCATCAACCATCTCCTGACATAGTGAAAAAACGAAAAAAAAATTTGATATCCTATCAACGCAACAGGCGGAATATCTCCTCTCCAAATCTAGACACGGATGCTATGAACATGGGGAAAAAATTGGACGTATTCTCGCACATCAGTTACGACAGAGAACTGCCAATCAGACTATACCTGCAATCAATGATGAACAAGGTTCAAAGTGTACGGATAGCCTCAAAATTAACTCCTGTTTTCAAAATTTCTATCAAGTGTTATACACATCAGAATGCCCATCTGCACCCTCCGTGTTGGAGGATTTTTTAAGATCCCTACATGTTCCATCCGTAGACCCAAACATAGCTGATTCATTGTAGAAAGACTTCTCGGCTCTGGAAATAATATCTGCAATCAGATCTATGCAAAGCGGCAAATCCCCAGGGCCGGACGGATATCCGGCAGATTTCTTCAAAAAATTCTCAGACCAACTTGCTCCTTTACTAATGTCAGTTTTTGAAGAATCACTTTCACTTAAGACCTTGCCTCTGACCATGCGCCAAGCAGTAATCTCTGTAATTCTCAAAAAAGGAAAAAACCCTCTAGAGTGCAATTCATTCCGCCCAATTTCTCTCCTTAACACGGATGCAAAAATCCTTGCCAAGGTTCTGGCACGCCGACTAGAAGGTGTTCTTCCTTCCATTATATCACCTGACCAAACAGGCTTTATTTTTTTTTATGATTTGCATTTTTTTATTTTGTATTATACACAGCAGTATCATCACATTGAATACAGAATGCATTTTGTATCAACATCAACCATTTTTCCCACCCACCCGTAACAAGGAGGGATCATCTTCACAATGTAGTGGCTATGTATATCACAAGCAGCCTCAGCTCAAGCACATAGAGACAGATCGATCAAGTCATAATAACTCATGTACATCCCGAAGAGGAGAATAGTAATAACAAAAACTTAAACACAAAAAACAAGGCAAATGGTAAATAAATAAAAATCACACAATCATCGCATCTCTACCTTATACTTAACAATTCCTGAGCATCCCGTTATTTTTACACTGGAACTGATATAGTTTCAAGATACCTGCCTCACTTCAGAAGATACTTTTCTGTTCTGTCCTGCATCCTATATGACATCCTTTCATATGCAGCTACTTTGCCTAGTTCAGTCATCCAGTCCTGGAAAGGAGGTTCTCCACGTTTCTTCCAGTTCCTGAGAATGATCTGGCGTCCAATCATAATAGCAGTCTGTGTCCAGGATTTTAGTGGTTGAGGAAAAGCCGACAGCACTTTACAGTCTCCTAATATGTATAGTTTGGGGCAAAGTACAAAATGTCTCTTTAGGACTCTGGTAATGTAACCGTGTATCTTCATCCAATATTGATTAATCTTAGAACATGACCACATCACATGTATCATTGTACCTTCTTCCACACACTTCCAACAGACATCCGAAGAGTCTACTTGGGGTCCAATAGAATCTGTGCAGGATCTTAAATTGAATAAGCCTAACCCTCAAGTCCCTTGACATTGTTCGGGAATTACCACACACCGTAGCCCATTCCTCTTTATCATATGATACCCCCAAGTCTCTTTCCCAGGAAAGTTTCAGGGCTGAGACCCCTATCTCCCCCTCACGTTCCATCAACATCCTATAATATTTGGCTGCTTCATGACCTTTCCCTAGTACCTGAAGGATTTTATCTAATTTATCTGCTGATTTTGGGGAGTGTAAACTCAACCCAAAGATCCCCTGTAGTGCATGGCGTAATTGAAGATATCTCCAGAATTGAGTTTTGGGCAGACCGTATTCTTGTTTAAGGTCATCAAATGTTTTAAATATATTAGTGTTGTACAAATTTTCTAATACAAGGATGCCTCTTTCTACCCAGTCCTTCCAAATAAATGTTTTTTTTATTAATAATTAACTTTGGGTTTAGCCACACACCAGCAGCTCTGTTTAAATGAGGGTCAAAATCTATTAGCCCTGAGACCCTTCTCCATATATCTTGAAGGTGAGATATGATTGGGTGAGCCCTCTTATGTTTAGATAATTTAGTGGAGAGACAAAGGAGGAGAGGGAGGGGGGCTGACACAGACTGTTCCATGCTGTACCATGGAGGGGCTCTCTCTGGGGGCAAAGCCCAATGTGCCAAGTGCCTGAGATTAAATGCATAATAGTAATATACCAAGTTTGGGAGTCCCAGTCCACCACTGCTGACCGGCCTTTGTAATTTTTTCATATTCATACGTGCTCGTTTCCCATTCCACAAAAATTCTTTAAATATATTGTTGAGTCGTTTAAAGTAGCTGTCTGGGATTTTTAATGGCAGAGAGTGAAGCAGATAGTTAATCTTGGGGACACAGTTCATTTTAATCACATTAACTTTTCCCCATAAAGACAGATATAGTGACGACCAACGTTTCACATCAGTGTCCAGTCCCTGTATCAAGGGGTCAAAGTTCACCTTAATAATATCCTCTAATTTAGGGGGGAAAAGGATACCAAGATATTTTAGCCCCTGCTTAGGCCATCTAAATCTGCCAGCTTGAAAGAGTGTGGATGGACAATATTTTGTTAAAGGAAGAGCCTCAGATTTATCCCAGTTGACCTTATATCCTGAAATTTTCGAGAAGGTATTAATTGTGTTCAATAGTGAAGGTATTGATACCACGGGGTCTGATACCAGTAGCAGAATATCGTCCGTGAACATCATTAATTTGTGGGCAAATCCATTATACATCACCCCCAGAAAATTATCATCACTCCTAACAGCAGCCGCCAGAGGCTCCATCACCAAACAAAACAGTAGGGGGCTAAGTGGTGATCCCTGGCGTGTACCTCTCCCCAACTCAAAATATGAAGAGATGTATCCATTACTTTGTACTGCTGCTTCTGGCCTATTATACAACAGGCGTATCCATTTAATAAAGCTTTCTCCAAAACCAAAAATTTCTAAAGTTCTAAACAAGAATCCCCACTCCACCCTATCAAACGCTTTTTCAGCGTCAAGCGATACAGCAGCAATTGGTGAATTAGAATCTGAAACTGGCCACATAATATTAATAAAGCGTCTGATATTGTCTGCAGAGCTGCGTCCTCGGATGAACCCCACCTGATCTTCATGCACTACAGAGGTCATTACCTTCTCCAGTCTGTTTGCAAGCACTTTGGGACAAAATCTTGGCATCTAATGGAATAAGGGAAATCGGACGATAGTTCTTACAATAGCAGGGATCCTTCTCCTTTTTAAGAACCAGTGTTATCAATGCTTCTGATAGAGTAGCTGGTAACTCCCCCTTTACAAATGCTTCATTATACATATTGAGTAATAGAGGTGTCAATTCAGTGGCATAACATTTAAAAAATTCAGCTGTAAAGCCATCTGGTCCCGGGGCTTTTCCAGTTGCTAATCCTTTAATTACCCCAATAATTTCTTCACTGGTCATTGGCCGATCAAGGTCTGTCTTTTGTGATTCAGATAACCTGGGGAGATCCAGTCCTTGAAAAACCTTTCCATATCTTCTTCATTGCCCTGAGTGTCTGCTGTATATAAATTCACATAGAAGTCTCTAAACATATTGTTAATATCTACTGTTTTAGCTTTTAATTCACCTTCCTCTGATCTAACTGCCGAAATAATAGAAGACAATTCTTTCTGTTTTAAGGAGTTTGCCAATAGTTTGTCTGCTTTGTCACCTGATTCGTGCGAGAACTCCACTTTCTGTGACAATATACAATTATAATCATATTTGAGTTGTGTAAGAGCTCTTAAACCTTCAAAATTAAAATTATTTTTTAAATTGGTCTCACATTTCTTAATCTTGTCTTCAATCTCAGCCTGTTTTGCAATACTCTTCTTTTTTTTATATGAGGCATGCTGGATGATGTAGCCTCTCAATACAGCCTTTAGCGCCTCCCAGACAACCCTGCAGAGGGTGCTGTAGGTACATTTAACTGAATATATATTTTAATTTGATTTCTTAATGCCTCTTTAAATTCAGATTCAAGTAAGAGGGATGAATTAAATCTCCATCTTGGCATCCGAATCCTGTCACTAAAAGGTCGCACCTCCAGGCTAACTGAGGCATGGTCAGAAACTAAAATACTACCAATAGAACAGGAGATCACTGACTGTAGGAGGCTTTTTGAAACTAGAAAAAGGTCTATCCGGGTAAATGTTGAATGTGCAGCAGAGAAAAAGGTGTAATCTCTTCCTTTTGGATTCAACATTCTCCACACATCTATATATCCTCAGCCATCCTTCTCACTGCTAATAGCGCTTTGAGTGACAGGCTTTAAGAATAACTATATAGACTGCGCATGTGTCGGCGTTTTGTTTTTGCCCGCCAGAAGCTCAGGTTGAACACTGACTCAGGCAAGGTGTCAGTTCTGGTCCTGTTGGATCTCAGTGCTGCGTTCAACACTGTGGATCACAGTATACTGCTGAACAGGTTGGAAACCTGGGCAGGACTCAGTGAAACAGTCCTAGAATGGTTCAGGTCCTACTTGGAGGAGCGGAGTTATTTTGTGACCATTGGAAGTTATCAATCCGATCTAGTGGCTATGACATATGGAGTTCCTCAGGGGTCAGTCCTTGGACTCCTTCTGTTCAGCCTATATATGCTGCCTTTGGGTCAAATTCTGCAGAATTCTAATGTCAACTATCATAGTTATGCAGACGACACACAGATATATCTCGCACTGTCTCCAGATGACTGCAGTCAAATAGAGTCATTGTGTCACTGTTTAGAGCAAGTCAGAAATTGGATGAACCAAAATTTCCTTCAGTTAAATCAAGAAAAAACTGAGGTCATTGTTTTTGGCAATAAAGAGAAGAGCGTTACTGTCAGTAAACACCTTGAGTCACTGTCTCTAGAAACTAAACACCAAGTCCGAAACCTTGGCGTGCTGATAGACTCAGATCTGACCTTTAATAGTCATATCAAATCAATCACCAAAACAGCCTTTTATCATCTTAAGAACATATCCAGAATTAAGGGCTTTATGTCCCAAACTGATCAGGAGAAGCTGGTTCATGCCTTCATCTCCAATAGACTCGACTACTGTAACGGTCTTCTGACTGGACTCCCCCAAAAAAGTATCAAACAGCTGCAGCTCATCCAGAACGTTGCAGCTCGAGTTTTAACCAGAACAAAGAAATCAGAGCATATCACCCCAGTTCTCAAGTCTTCACATTGGCTCCCAGTCAGCTACAGAATAGATTTTAAAGTTCTGCTACTGGTTTACAAATCACTGAATGGTTTAGGTCCAGAATACATGAATGACATGTTAGCAGTGTATAAACCCAGTCGAGCTCTGAGATCTACTGACTCAGGTCAGATAGTTGAGCACAGAGTTCAAACCAGACACGGTGAAGCAGCATTTAGCTGTTACGCTGCACGCAACTGGAACAAACTACCAGCAGAACTCAAATCAGCCCCAACTGTAAGCACTTTTAAATCCAGGTTAAAAACATTTCTCTTTTCATGTGCTTATGGCTGAGCCCTTTTGAATAATTTTAAATCGTAATCTTGGATTTGCACTGTAAGTCCTCTAAATCGTTTTAATATATATAATATACTTTTCTTTTTAATTTTTCTTTTTCTTTGTT
Organism: Argyrosomus regius; assembly: GCA_946959425.1. NCBI lineage: Eukaryota > Metazoa > Chordata > Actinopteri > Sciaenidae > Argyrosomus > Argyrosomus regius. The sequence continues at coordinate 2,864,170 of OX336883.1, forward strand.
CTTGCTTTTAACTGTGTGTTTTAATTTGTTCTTTTTAAATGCTCTGTTTGTATGTAAAGCACATTGAGTTGCCTCTTGGTATGAAATGCGCTATATAAATAAAACTGCCTTGCCTTGCCTTGCCTCTTTTTAAACTAACTTTTAATCGAGTTTAAAAGTACACCTTTTAGATTATTCATTTTAAGCATATATTACCAAAAACAGCTAACACCGAGAAGAAACCAGCTGAGCACAGGCTCGAGAAGCCATGACTTTGCTTACCTCACCGTCAGGCTGCAAGAGCTGTGTCAATCTCAGCCAGAAGATTTTGGTGCTGGAGCAAAGAATTGCCACACTATACAAAATCCAGGAGGCCGAGAGGCACTTGGACACAATTATTTTTGGCCCTGTGCAGGCGTCTGCTAACAGTCCTGGGGAGCTGGCCACTACTGCTCCCTACCACGCAGATGCCGACTCCTCTCCGGCCACAGCCTCCACTCCACCTGCTGTAGCGGCCCCGGCCGCTCCTCCGGTTCCTGCTCCTGCTCCAGACGCTATCCCTGAGGGCTCGTGGCTCCGGCGCGGGGCTAAGCCAAAGGCCCCGGTCTGCTCCACTCCCTCACACACGGCGGTGCATCAGCCTTGGGTTGTGGTCGGCAACACCAAGAAAAGAGGAAGACTCTCCTTTCACCCTCTTCATCAGGGAAAAAGGGGTTGTGAGTCACCTCCATCCTCTCCACCTGCCCCGGACCTCTGTCTACACAACAGGTTCACTGTGCTGGATGATAAAGAGTTTCCGCCGCTCACGGGATCCTCTCACTGCAGCCCGAGACGCAAGCGGCCCGTCTCCTCCACAGGCTGTGCCATCCCGGCAGGCTCCAGACCACCTGTCCGGCCCACCACTCTCCGTAAGGCCGCAGCCCTGTCGTTCACTCCACGTTCAAGCCTCCACACCGCTAATGCATTCACCCACCAGGCTTCCAGACCCCGGGTGTCTCCTCCATCCATCAGGGCTTCTACCGGGTCAGGCTCAGCAAGACCCAGCGCCGGAGACTCTCGGTCCGAAGGGAGCCCTTGAATTCCACCTGTCGGCGGCTCGGGTCCTCGGTCTGGTCCCACGACGATCATCATCGGGGACTCCATCATCAGACACGTCAAAACAAAGTCCGGTAAAACCCTCTGTTTTCCCGGTGCCACCGTCAACGACATCACTGAAAAAGTACGTAATGTGCTGGAAGCTCATCCGTCGGTGAACACCATGGTAATCCATGTGGGCACGAATGATATTCCGCGGCAGCAGTCGGAAATTTTAAAGCATGATTTTATCCAGCTCCTTAACATTTTAAAAGAAGCAAGAGTGCGGACCTTCATCTCCGGACCGGTACCCTCGCTTGGCCGCGGGATGGGGAGTTTCTCCAGGCTACTGAGCCTCCACACCTGGCTTTCCACCGCTTGCCAGGAGCACGGTGCTGTTTTTATCGACAATTTTAATCTTTTATGGGAGCGCCGTGACTCTTTTAGGCATGATAGGATCCATCTCAACTTTCGGGGATCACGCTTGCTGTCTTCAAACATTTCCCACACCATCCTGCACCACATGAGCAATCAACTTGCCGCTGATCAGCTGGAGTCATCTTACACCTGCTCACGTGACTGACTGACCCCTCATGAATCAGGTACACGCTCCACGACTAGCTCCCCCTACACAGCAATCCCGGTCATAATCACTGCCAGGTACAACCGCAAACGCACTCATGGTGTCAACTTTGACAATCTCATATCTCTGCACACACATAAACCACCATCCACTACCCTGTCACCTAAGGTCACTTCACTTGTGTCTCTGAACATGGCACTTTTAAACGTTAGATCTCTCCAAAACAAGACATTTTTAATTAATGACCTTATTTTAGACAATAGTATTGACTGTATGTTTTTAACTGAGACATGGCTTAGCACTGATGGACCAGCAACACTCATTGAAGCCTCACCACCCAGCTACCATTTCACACATTCATACAGGAAAAACAAAAGAGGTGGTGGTACAGCATCTATCTTCTCACACTCATTGGCTCCTAAAGACATTACATTTGGTGACTACACATCTCTTGAATATCATTCCATCTTTTTTAGCAGTCCTCCCATACTGTGCATGACAGTTTACAGGCCACCCAAACGCTGCTCTTCATTTGTCTCAGATTTCTCAGAACTACTGTCAATTATCCACACCAAATATGACCGAATTCTAGTTTTAGGCGATTTTAACCTACATGTGGACAATCAATCAGACTCTTTTACTTTGGATTTTATGAACATGTTGCACTGTATGAATTTTAATCAACACATTAATCAACCAACTCACAACAGAGGTCACACTTTAGATCTCGTCATTACATATGGTCTATCTGGGATATCTGACCATTTCTGTGTCTTTTTTACTATCACTGGTTTTATTCAGCAGGACTTTTCAGAACAAACTGTGAGTAAGCGCCATCTTAACACTGAAGTGGCTGCAAATTTTATTGATCTTTTAAGCAAAACTACTGCAGAAATTTTACCTTCCTCTTGCGATTTTATTGTAGAAAGTTTTAACAGCAAACTGAGGCTAGCAATTGACAAAGTGGCTCCTCTAAGATTAAGAAAGGTTACCAGCAAACCAATACCTCCGTGGAAAAATGAGAAAATTAAACAACTAAAGAGAAACTGTCGCAAAGCAGAAAGAAATTGGAAAAAGAACAAATTGAGAGTAAACTATGAAATACTGCGTGAACAATTGACCATCTACAACAAGGAAATTAAACACGCAAGACAAGCACACTTTTCAAAATTGATATCCGACAACCACAATAACCCCAAAATCCTTTTTTCAACTATTGATCGTTTAACCAATCCTGTTTTTATGAGGCCGAGCACTTTGTCTACAAACATCAGATGTGAGGAATTTGCAGTCCACTTCAGAAACAAAATAGACACCATTAGATTGGATTTATGTCAATTTCAGCCTACGAATAAGAACGCCCAAGAACCTTTGCTTTTATGTGAGGAAACACTGGAGAAATTTGTCCTGGTTGATGCTGAAATGCTTGGTAAGGTTATGTCCCAGCTAAAAACTTCAACATGTATTTTAGATCCGATTCCCACGTCCTTTTTAAAAACAGTTTATGGTGTTTTAGAAGAACAGTTGCTCACAATTGTCAATTATTCTCTTCAGACCGGTACTTTTCCTACTAGCCTTAAGACCGCCATAGTTAAACCTCTTCTGAAGAAAAACAATCTAGATTCCTCAGTTATTAGTAATTACAGACCAGTATCAAACTTGCCATTTTTAAGCAAAATTTTAGAGGAGCTTGTTTTTAATCAGTTAAACGATTTTATTAACTCCAATCACATTTTTGAAAAGTTTCAATCTGGTTTTAGGGCCAATCACAGCACTGAGACAGCACTAGTGAAGGTTGTAAATGATCTCAGATGCAATATGGATGTGAAAAAACCCTGTATCTTAGTGTTACTTGACTTAACTGTAGCCTTTGATACAGTAGATCATTCAATTCTTCTAGGTAGACTTCATAATTTGATTGGCATTTCTGGTACTGTTTTTAACTGGTTCAAATCTTACCTCAATGACAGAGAATTTTTTGTAAGTATAGGTGACTGTTCATCAAATAGTTATATAATGAATTGTGGTGTTCCCCAAGGCTCAATTTTAGGACCTACTCTTTTTAACCTTTACATGCTGCCGCTTGGGGATGTCATCAGGAGACACAGCATTAATTTTCATAGCTATGCTGATGACACACAGCTTTACAGTGCCGCGTCTCCTGATGACTCAGGGCCAATAGATGCCCTTTTTAACTGTATTTTAGACATAAAACTATGGATGGCAGAGAATTTTTTACAGCTCAACCAGGACAAAACTGAAGTTTTAATTATCGGCACTGAAGCACAGAGAGAGAGAAACTAACTATGAAACTCCAAGCACTGAATTTAAACCCTCGTCAACAAGTGAAAAACCTGGGAATTATCATTGATTGTGATCTTAGCTTTGAGCCCCATATTAAAAATATTACTAAAACTGCCTTTTATCATCTGAAGAACATTGCCAAAGTACGACCATTTCTCTCTCAAGCCAATACAGAGACATTAATGCATGCTTTTATTACTTGTAGAATTGACTATTGTAACGCTCTACTTTCTGGTCTACCTAACAAAAAATTAGATCAATTACAGTTATTACAAAATTCAGCTGCTCGTCTGTTGACGAAGACCAGAAAGAGAGCACACATTACACCCATTTTAAAGTCTCTGCATTGGCTGCCTGTGCGCTTCAGAATCCATTTTAAGATTCTTTTACTGGTTTATAAATCTCTTAATGGTCTGAGTCCAGCCTATTTATCTGATTTACTTTTACCCTATGAACCCTCGAGGACCCTCAGGTCTTCTGGGAGTGGCCTTTTAATAATACCAAAAGTCAGAACAAAGACCCACGGTGAGGCGTCATTCACTCACTGTGGTCCACGTCTGTGGAACAGCCTGAAGACCTGAGGGCATCAGAGAATGTTCATGTTTTTAAGAGCAAACTTAAGACCCATCGTTTTAATTTGGCTTTTACTTGAACCATTTTTAAATATTTTTCTACTCATGCATTTTAATGTTACAATATTTTCTCTTTGCTATTATTTATCTGTCTATTTTTATATATATCTTATCCATTATTTAAGTTATTTAATTATTTAATCTATATATTTTATTATGCTTTACTTTCTAATTATGTATTTATTTACTTTAATTATTATTATTTATTATTATTTTTGTTTTATATTATTCTATTTTATTTATTTTTACCTAATTCATTTCTAACCCGCCTCCAGTGTTTCCTCACTGCTTGACGATGAGATGGCGCTTCCTCAGTTTGTGCTTTGTTCATAATGGGATGGGTAGGATGGAGGGTCAGGGGTAGAGAATTGGGGTTGGGCTGTGGGTGTTGGGGTGGAGGGCTGGGGATGGGCGGAGGGTATTTACTTGTTTTTTGTGTTTTATGTTTTTTATGTTTTTATGTGAAGCACTTTGTGTTACATTTTGTTGTGTATGAAAAGTGCTATACAAATAAAGTTTGATTGATTGATTGATTGATTGATTGATTTAGGCAACCTTGTTGGAATAGTACTACTACGATCGAGAATGGGATCCATTACCAAATTAAAATCTCCCCCGATAATAGCATTATAATCTCCTGCCTGTACCATCCTAGCCTCCAGGTCAGCAAAAAACTGTGGTTCATCTCCATTTGGAGCATAAACATTTGTCAAAATAATCATGTGACCTAGTATTTCTGCAACGACAATGAGGATCCTTCCCCTGGTATCTTTGCTTTGGCTAGATCCTAGATTATAATAAGCATGGCTCACCCATCCTCCACACCATTTTTCTGATTCTTCAGCAGAGAGGTGCGTCTCCTGTAGAAACACTATGTCAAATTGTTTGGAGTTCAAAACAGAAAATACCTTCTTTCTCTTAATTGGATGTCCTAGGCCATTCACATTCCAAGTGGAAATGCGTAAATTGTCTATTTTAGCAGTCATAAACAGGTTTTAAAGTAAATGGTAAAAATGACAAAACAGAAGAAACAATAAACAAAAGCAGCCACCTTACAAAAATGTGCATGTGATACATATCCTTGTTAGATCCCTCCAACCCGAAATAAACTGTTGCCCAAACAAAGCGCACAATCCTGAACTCTGTGCTCCCCGTTATAACAGAACTAAACTGACGGTCCATGAACGTCGACTGTCCAAGTGACTTACCCCATCCTGCCCGACCGCATCTTAGTCACTTTTATATACTACAAACCCTTTTGAGGAGGTCCCTACAAATAAAATGCTAGGTGAATTTGTCACTATCTAGTGGGCGGAGAGAGACAAAGAGGGGAATAAAAATAAATAAACAATAATAATAATAAAAGAAAAAATGTATTATACTCATCTCCCCCATTACTCACAATACTTCTTTAGTCCAGTTACCTCCTCCAGGATACTGTGTCTCCTAACTGAAGATAATGTCCAAAACACACTTTCTTTTGGTCCTGATCATTTCCAAAACATCCTCACTCCTGGATCCCCCGGATATATTCCATTGCTATTTTCGGATCCTCAAAGCGCTTCTGGGTCCCGCCGTGATCGATCCTCAGAACAGCGGGATAAAGGAGAGCGAACTTCATGTTGCGCTCCCGCAGAGCCTTCTTACACTCCCTGAATTTATCCCGTTTCAGCTGCGTGGCCCGTGAGAAGTCAGGGAGTATCATGATGCGGTTACCTTTCCAGATTAGCTCAGATTTATTCCGCGCGATGCGTAGAATGAGCTCCCTATCGGCTGAGCGCAGGAAGCGAACCAGGATTGTGCGCGGCCTCTCCCCTGCACTTGGCCGCGGTGTTGGGGCTCTGTGAGCCCGGTCTATCTCCGGTGGTAGCGCCGACTCGTTCCAGCCAAGGATCGATGTCAGTAGTTTCTGCATAAACACCGTCACATCTCCGTTCTCTTTACCTTCTGGGACACCCACGAATCTTAGATTATTCCGTCTGTTGCGGTTCTCCATATCTTCAAGTTTATCCCGGAAATCCTCTAACTCAGCTTTGGTAGCAAGCGGGCTAGCCTCCAGTGACGCCTTCAGTTTTTTATCAGAGTCCTCCAGCCATTCTACCCGTTTCTCCACTTCCACCACTCGCGAAATAAGTGAAGACAGTTTCCCTTCGACTGAAGTTGTGGATCGGCATATATCGTCCAGGCTGGCTAGATCGCCGGATATTTTTTGCAGCGTAGCAAAGATATTGGCAATATCCTGGCTGAAGCGTGCTGCCTCTGGGGCCTCTGAGCTGTTGTCGTCGCCATCGTGGTGTGTGCTCTGATGCCGCAAATGCTTCTTAATATCCCCGCTTTTAAGTTGTTTTGCCATCCTATATGACCAAGAAAGTTTCTAGCTGCGAGACACACTGATATGATTATTATTAGGCAGTAGTTGTAGGATTAATTTAACGATGCTAGTCGGAGCTTCGGCTCAGGCAGCCATCTTTACCAACCGCGTCACGTGACTCCCCCCAAACAGGCTTTATTAAGAATCGTCACTCTTTTTTCAATGTCAGACGCCTTTTTAACATCCTTTATAGCCCCTCTCCACCTGGTGTGCCAGAGGTCGTCCTCTCACTTGACGCTGAAAAGGCGTTTGACCGGGTGGAGTGGGGCTATCTTTTCAGCACACTAGAGAGGTTTGGATTTGGCAATAAATTCATATCATGGATCAGACTTTTATATACTTCTCCAATGGCTGCTGTTCGTACTAATAATAATTTGTCCCCTTTCTTCGAGCTTAAACGTGGTACAAGACAGGGATGCCCCATGTCACCGCTTCTTTTTGCGGTTGCAATGGAACCACTAGCTTTAGCTTTGAGGCAAAATACTGATATCAGAGGAATTCGCCGAGCAGGGGCGGAGCACAAAGTCTCGCTTTATGCGGACGACATGCTACTATACATATCACAACCCCTTTTGAGTCTTCCTAAGCTAATGGTCTTACTAAAAGAATTTGGCAAACTATCCGGCTACAGGGTCAATGTTCAAAAAAGTGAGCTGATGCCTGTTGGCACTAGTAATGATGAGACATCCTTAAATTCACTCCCCTTTAAAATTAGCCCCAAAAAATTCAAATACCTTGGCATATGGATTACAGATAAACATAAAGATCTTTATGCTGTCAACTATCAGCCCGTTATCAAACTTAAATCAGGATATCGAACGATGGGATCCCCTGCCTCTCTCTCTGGGTGGAAGAATTAATACAGTAAAAATGAATATACTGCCCAAGTTTTTATATATTTTTCAGTGCCTTCCCATCTTTTTAACTAAGTCTTTTTTTACGAAATTAAATAATCAGATATCAAGTTTCATTTGGAACAAAAAAACGCCCCGGATAAAAAGAAGTGTACTTCAGAGACCCCGTTCAATGGGAGGAATGGCACTCCCTAATTTCTTGTATTACTATTGGGCGGTTAACATTCGAGTACTGTTATATTGGATGGATAACGATAATGATAACGCTGACACTGAATGGCTAAATCTGGAGGGGGCATCGGTAAATTCCACTTCTTTAAAAGCCTTACTGTGTTCTAAGTTGCCATTTACACAGCCCATTTCTAACTTTACCTCTAACCCTGTTGTTTTGCACTCACTCAAGATCTGGAACCAATTTAGAAGATCCTTTGCACTTACAGATCTTTCTCAGGCTGCCCCAATTGCACTGAATCATATGTTTGTCCCATCATTAATGGATGGGGTTTTCGACATGTGGTCCAGAAGAGGTATGGTATCACTGTCTGATCTGTATGTTGACGGCAGCTTTGCCTCCTTTGAACAGTTGGTACAAAAATATCACATTCCCAAATCACATTTTTTTCGATACCTGCAACTTCGGAATTTTGTATTCTCAAACTTTATATGTTCTCCCTTGCGTCCTCCAACTGGCCTGTTGGATTCAATTTTTGATTGTAAACAAGTCAGAAAACGAACTATTAGCACAATATACGAAATACTATATTCTCATAACTTGATGCCTTTGGACCTCCTCAAAAATAAATGGGAGACAGATTTAAATGAGCAAATCACAGACGACACTTGGCACAAAATAATACAGGGAATTTTTTCATCTTCCATCTATCTTAGACATGCTGTCATTCAGTTTAAAATTGTACATCGTCTGCACTGGTCTAAAGTTAAACTCTCTAAGATCAATGCTGATATAGACCCCACTTGTGATAGATGCGGGCGAGATCCAGCCACTCTCCTACACATGTTCTGGACATGTCCAAAGCTTTGCGCTTTCTGGCAGCCCATCTTTGAGACATTTTCTAAGATCTTTGCCAAAAGGCTTGCACCGTCTCCATTCATTGCGCTTTTTGGTGTAACTCAGATAGACTCCCATCTAGAGATGTGGGAAAGAATAATGGTGGCTTTCTGCTCTCTCCTAGCTAGGAGACTGATATTATTGAAATGGAAAGACCCAGCACCTCCAACATACAGTCATTGGGTTAGGGAAATCATGTACCATAAGTTGGAGAAGATCAGATACACAATCAGGGGGTCTACTAGAAAATTTTATAACATATGGCAGCCTTTCTTAATGTTTGTTGAAGATATGGAGGCAGACAATATAGCACTGTAAACCTCTGGTGTTGTCCTCAGTCATCTTTATTATTATATTTCTTTTTTTTTTGTTTGTTTTGTTTGCTGTTTGTTTGTTTTTGTTATCTAGCTATGTGAGTTCTGTATATTGAACTATGTATTTCACACTGTGAACTCTATGTCTGGTATTTGGGGGGGGTGGATGGGATTTCTTTTTTTTTTTTCTCCCTGTGTGTTCTGTTGGACTTATGTTAAATTGTAAACTATAACTTGTAAAACTAAATAAAAAAAACCTTGATCAAAAAAAAAAGAAGTAATGTAATCAGAACAAATACTTGAGTACAGCTGAACATAGTTACACAGTGGGATTACTCTCTGTGTTTATAGAGGTGATGTTTTAAGAAATGCAGGTAAATTAAAGGTATTTGTTTATAGACTCATGAAAACTGTCTACCAGGCATGTTGGTGACATTGATGGTTAGATTGACGTTTCCTCCAACATTTACATTGGTAAGCTGAGGAGCCATGAAGGAACTTCCACTCTGAACAGTACCTGTGATGATTCCTGCTTCCCTCTTACGTTTCTGAGGTTCAGCTGAATCCTTCACATGTTTCTCTGCTGAAACAGACAAACAGAAAAGAAATGGAAACTTTTGTCATCACTAACTGAACTGTTTCAGAGATGAAGTTTTGTCTCATCTGACTGATTAAAAATCTGACAAATCAAGACAAAACTGAAAATAAAGAAATGACAAACATTTCTTTATCTTACAGATGTGAAAATAAAACAGAGTATATCAAAGTATACATCAAAGTATATAATCTAACTTGAAGTCAAAGTTCAACATTTTGGGAAATATCTTCTTATTTTCTTTCTGGCAGAGTTCAATGAGAAGATTGAGAACACTCTCATATCTGCCCATTCAATATAAGACCACAAGCAGCAGCCAGTTATCTTAGCTGAGCATAAAGACTGGAAACAAGAGGAAACAGTTAGCCTGGCTGTCCTGAATCCTCCAACCAGCACCTCTACAGTTCTCTGATTAACATGTTATATCCTGTTTGTTCAATATGGACAAAAACAAAGCAGAAAAAAGACGAGTTGCTGTTTTTACTGCCGTTAAGAATATTTGAGTTTTTTATCTCCATGTAGATATGGAAGACATTGGCACAGGATGAATCTCATGAATGACAGACTACAACTGTTAATGAAATAAACTGTATGAAGAAATGTACCTTTACCATCAGACTACAATATGATCAATATGTGAAACACTGAACAAATGAACAACATACAGTGTGTTCCTGTCAGATGTAACACGTCCTACACGTCACTGGGATAAAGAAGCACATTGTATTCAGAAGACAAATAAACTGGAGACCTCATCTCAAAATGACAAACAATCTCCTAACAAACATTGTTATCACTCTTTATTTCATGCTTTATATTGATAGCTAATGGTGCTGTAGTCTTTAGACAGGGTCAGAAATGTATTGACGCATTTCTGATGCACGACTTTGTATCCATGAAGGATCCAATACAAGGATACAATGATCTTCTGTACTGAGAGACCCTGTTCCTTTAAGTATTGTGTTGTCAACCCACTCTTTATATCTGAAAATATAAAAATAAAAAATGTGACTGACCTTCTGGTCCTGAGCTCGTCTCTGACAGACTCTGGACCAGATCGTTCCTGTTGATCTTCTCTAAAGCCTTCTTGGTCACCTTCAGAGCTCCATGAAGTTTATAGGTGTTCACCATCAGATCCACGATGTCCCGTCTGTCTGCCTTCTCCAGCTTGGACACTTTGATGGTTTGGTATCCATCCAGGACGTCAGGCTGCTTCAGATACCATTTGAAGTTCTTCAGTTCATCGGCTGTCAAATCCTCCAGAGTGTTCAAAAGGTCCTCTGACGTCATCGTGGCTAAAATCAGGCAGTATCGTCAACCTGAAGGAACAGTATGACACAATGTGTCAGAGCAGCAACAGGAGTTTGGCCAACACAGGAGCTGCCAGAAGAGCCAATGTTAGGATGAGGGACAGATATTTCATGTGAATTTTGATGTTTAAATAAATTGTTGAAGTCAAGGGGAGAGAGTGACAAACATGTATTTAGTGAAGTGATACATCACAGCTCAGCAGATCTTCAACTTTGGAGGGAGGCACCCTGCAAGTCTCCATTACATCCATTCAAACTTCAATTAATCAAGAAAATAATCATTAGTCGCAGCCCTAAGCAGTCAGTATATGTCTGTGTTCATATTTTGTATATTAAAAATTGTGTTATAGGATCCTACAAACTGAATATACAATAAAGAAAAGGCGGCAGGATTTTTAATCAGTTAATAAGATGATGAAAAACATGGCTGTTAGTTTGTTATGAACTCACTTCACACAAACTGAATAAATACCACACATATAATACATACAGTATGTAAACTTTTGTACATTCATGTTGTTCTGCAGCAGCTCTGCCTCTGTTGTTTGGTTCCTGTTCCTCATGTTTTTTTCATCAGATGGTGATACTAGAATATCTGCATACAAAAGAATATTTCATTTATCTTACACACATTATCCCAGAATTTTAAAGCTTTAATTTCTTTTGGCAAATCATTGATATAAATTGCATTAATGTGTGGGAGAGACGATCGCCTTGTTTCATCCTGATGAAGTTGAGAACCAGTTTGTTTAAAAGATGCCTCTTCATTCATCATATGAAATTTCTTAAAGTCAGAACATTGTATGATCAACTCATGACCTTGACTAATGAAACACGTTTTGCTCGCAGCCTCTCATAACATACAGTAGAATACAGTTTACAGACTGTGCTCATTAGGCTCATCACTTCCTCAGTAATTGCTGTCCTCTGGTCCTCGCTGTGGGTTTTTGTTATCACATAGTTTTGTCTCATAAAATCAGCTCATTTAGGCATTTTAATATTTTTCAAGCTCCACTTGTTTTCTCCAGTTTTGCTCCATTGCCATTTGAACTTTTGGTGAGATCTTATTAAGGTCCTCTTTTACACAATATTCCTCCTTTAATATTTGGCTCTGTTACATTTTTCCTTAACCCTCTAGACTCCACAGAGCACATCATTTCAAAATCATTCCCAGTGTCTCAAAACACAGAAAATAAAGTCTGGAGATTTGTATTGTATGGAGCCAAATCACGGCCAAAATTTGTAATTGAAAAATAAAAATTTGAAACTGAAAGTTAAGTTTTGATGTTGAATTTGTCTTTTTTTCAGATTCAAATTTTATTTTTTCGGCTTCAGATCAGAAAAGAAAGCTAGCTAAGTCTACTGGAGTCTAGAGGGTTAAACACTGGATCACTTGGAGTATCACTGGAAAAAAGACTTGAAATTCTCTCCCACCTATTAATGACCTCAGACAACACTATTAAAAGTTCTTTATTCTAATGTTTTTCTAATGAAACTGGAGTTACAAGTAGTTACCTCGCACACATCATGTCAACAACAGAACAACACAAACTGTCCCAGCCAATCATACCTCAGCTCCTCCCAGGCTTCCCCCTCTTTGCCCATATAAGGATTTCCTGGCTCCAGTGACTGACAGACGGTTGCCAAACCCAGACTTCATGTTTGAACTCGTCCCTTCTGAATCATCGGGATGTTTTTTACCCACTCTGTAGTTCAGCTCTACTGTTGTTGAGGACATTTGTCCAACAATCAAAAGACAGATTTACACATTTGTGCCAATCTCTGATTAATGACAGCTTTATCGAGGCCGGCACTCGCTCTGTGTGTTGTTACTCTATGTCTCTCTACCAAAGCTCGCTCTCTCTCTCTCTCTCTCTCTATATAATATATATATATATATATATATATATTATATTTTGCGGCGTAAATTGTGAGTCGGACTCAGATTTAGAAGCTGGTACATGAAATAAACAAAGTGAGAACACACACACAGGTAGATTATCAGAGTTTAGTCCGTGAATCCACCTGGATAGTCTCTGAGACAGTTTCAGAGACATGTCAGGCTGTCTGTGGAGGTTTGACCGATCTGAGTGTCTGATTGGCGGCCGGAGTGTGACGTGGAGCTCCGTTTTCCCAAAAGTTGAATCTGGTTCAACTTCTCTTGCCGGTCGCCGGCGACGTTTTTTGCGGCAACGCCTGCATTGCAGGCTGCCAGCGCGGAAACGAACGAGCCTCCACTGAAATGAATTGAAAAACGCCGCCGGCGTCAGTTTTGCCTGTCCCTGTCTGAACGCCGACTGAGTCTCCAGGTAAAGACAAACAGTTCTTTGTTCTTTGTTTTCTACAGTCAGAGAATAAATAGCTGATCAGTTCTCAGCAGTGAGCGTCAGTTTAGATTCAAATCTAACTTGTTTCCTGGTGCTGATTAAACTAAACATGAAAAGACTCATTTGGACCAAAAAGTCACATCTCACAGAATAATGAGTGAATGAATTCATGAATATTCAGACCTACAAACAGTCAATAACTGCTCTCATCTACAAGTATATTATGTAAGCCCAAAATAAAACCACTGACAGCAGAGTGTCTTCATCAGGTGTGTCATGTTACCTGTCAGGGTTCTCACCTGTTAAAGTCCAGATGAGCTCAAAGAGGCTTTCTTTCTACCTTCGTGTGCAGACGCTGACAGACGCTGCTGGTGTCTGTGTTCATCTGACCGACAGCCGTCACATCCTCATACCTTCAAATCCAAATCCAGAAACGTCAGTATGACGTCAGAGCAGAACCCCAGTCTGAGCTGTAGTGCTGCCAGTCAGCAGCAGGTGTCACTGTTACAAAAGGTGTGTCAGTCAGCGCTCTGATGGGAGTTTCACAGCAGCTGGAGACACTGACAGAGCTCCAAAGAGTCCAAACTGCAGGAAGACTGAAGGAGGCAGAAAAACAGGTGAGTTATTGAAGGTGGGAGGAGAACCGTCTGTAAAGTCATGACAACATGTGACAAACACAAAGTGCATCAACAGAGAGGTCGACTGAAGCTAACCAACAGATATCTGACACACATTTACACTAAAACTGTCTCAGACATTCAGCAGCCTTCATAACATTACCACACTGTAAGAAATGGACAATCCTCAGTCAGTGTTTGGTCTCTAGAGCTAATTTCATGACAAGTGTACTGAGGAGAACTCACAGATCAAATGTTCTTATAGTTAAAGGAACAATATATCACATATTTACTGTATGAAATCTTAAACTTACCGTGCTGTCATCAGAGATTAAGGAAACATGTTCCACTCAAATACGAGCTTCTTCACAGCAACACAGTCAGTACATGTTTCCTCTTTTGTGCTGTGTTTGTATTCTACATGTGTCAGGCTGTCATGAAGTTAGAAAGTCACTGAGTTCAAGTTTGAGTTCAACTGTGCTTTCCACTTTTCAACCTCAAAATCTTCATGTGCAGTTTCCATGTGCAGTTTAATCTTTACACGATCATCACTGATTAACTCATACATGTGATATGATGTATGACGTGCTGTGCAAGTCAGTGAGTTCACCTTCAAATGACTAAATGACCAGTGAGTTTATTTACATGAGTTTAAAGCAGCATCACGCAGAAACATCATTCTGTCTCCTCTCGGTGCATCGGGGGAAGTCACACTGTAAAAGTTACCGACCTACCTGGCTCTCACTGCGGGAGGTGGAGGCTGTTTTCCTGGGAGGGAGTTCACCGGAGTGTCGGTGTGGAGGACTGGGCAGGTCGTGGTAACTTTTCCACGGAAAGTTTCCAAAGACACGAGCTGCAACACGCTGTGGGAAGTTAGAAAGTCACTGAGCTCAAGTTTCCAAATCATCGGTGAACTGAGGCTCTTCCTGTCAGAGACAGACTGCTTAAGGAGGAAGTGAGCTGTAGAGTCTGGGTGCGGTCCAATAGACAAACAAATTAGCTCCTAAGTCATTTCCTAACCACCTTTCCTTGACCTCGATGGAAAACGTCACGAGGTCAAGGAAAGATGAGACGGGCTGCGGTCGAATAGTCAATTTTGCTGAGGAACCTTCCTAACTGAGTGAAATGAGCTGAAGCGTTAACGTGTCCGCCATGATGAGAGCTGTTTGAATCCTCTAACTGTGAAGGAAAGGAGCTTCAATGCTTCCTTTATTATCTCCTTTAGCATAGGATACACCGGACCATCCTTTAGGAAAGGAAAGGAGGTGATGCCGTCCCACAAAATGGACGCAGCGTTCAGTCATTAAAACCATCAGTGTGTTTAAACAGTGTGATGCAGCCTGCAGCAGAGAGAGCGTGTGAATATGAACATACGTGTTGACGTGATGTCAAACTTTGATCATGAAGTGTGTTCTGTTGTTGACTGTGGAGCTGCGTTCACACACAGAGTACAAACTGTTTGTAACTGTGACATCCAGCGTCCTGCAGATCATCATGAAGTTACCGTTGCTGATTAATCATATATCTTTGCCATAACTTGCTAATATGTTTCTATATGAGTGGACAGGAGGGTGAGCGACCATACCAGCTAACTCCTTATCACCTCTCCTTCACATGTTTCCTTATGACCTCGTGACGTTTTCCATCAAGGTCAAGGAAAAGTGATGTCTCTATGATACATGTAGCCTGCTGTAAACCTGAAGATCTTTAGGAGACATATAGATATTCAATATTTGAACTATGTTGGTACACATGGAGGGCAGGACGAGTTCAAACCATATTTATTGTATTAAAATAATCAGCCTGTTATGTACAGTGTGAAAACAACAACAACATCTTTTAACATTTATTTATAAGTCTGCAACATGTCGTGCAGAGTTTGAAGCCTTCCACTGGAGGGGATGATTGAGTGATGCATTCACATGCATTAAAAGTGTTACACTGACGTCTAGTGGTTTCAAATGTGTACTGCAATCCAAATTCAATCGACACATTACATGTTCTGGTCATAATACATTTGAATACAATGAAAAATAATAAAAATAATTCAGCAAAGTCTCTTCAGTTTACATTTTCATCTACATAAAACAACAATCTTTATCTTATCCTGGACAAATAACCAACCTGAGCGTCATTGTCAACATCTTCAGACAAATGCAGACCTACACTTTGTTAAACCCGTCTTTATGTCTTAACATTTAACAAAGCCGAGCACACTGTTAGCCCTGACTGACCCAGACTGGCTCCCCTCTTCTCTTTGCCACAGTGTTGAAGTGTTCAAGGTTCAAGAGAGGTCCTCAGATGAGATGTGGGCACCCAGAAACTTGAAGCTGGAGACACGCTCACCTCTGTCCTGTTGATACATGTGTGGATGATAGGAAGATTTTCAAAGGAGCCAGGACCAACCTCTTGAAGGACGACATGATGGAGTGCAACATGACAGGAGTCAGTAACTCATTTACTGTCTATGTCACTCGACCACTGCTCTCTCTCTCAAACCATCTGACACAAACTAAAGGAAACTTCTTGGAAGTGTTCTGGCTTCAAATAAACAAATCAAAGTATCATAGTTTAGTCCATGAACTTCCACATTTTTTGTTAATATGTGAACTATTTTAACACTTCTTACAGTCTATTCTAATACTGGCTACATATAGAGGTAATACCCTTCACGTCAGGAGATGGCACTCTGACGCTGTAGCTAAGTGCTCAGCTCAGAAATAAAGAAGCTTTGGCATAGTTAGAGATAGAGTTAAGATGCTGACTTTTAGTCCTCTCTCTATTGGTCTGCAGACACATACATTGGCTACACAGTACATCCTAGCCTGTGTGACCCTTGCTGCCGGTCCAAATTTGGACCGTCTATCTAATCTTACTGTTACCGGTAACAGTAAGATTAGATAGACTTTAATGATCCCACACCGGGAAATGTACTTGTCACAGCAGCTCATATACACAAGGTGGATAAGTAAGAAACATATAGCAGAAAGTCATGAAGTCGTGCTGGTGTTGAAGAGTCTGACATCTGCTGTAACGAAGAACCTGTGGTAGATCTCCTTCTTACATGGTGGGAGTAGCAGTCTGTTGCTGAAGGAGCTGTTTAAGCCTCCCGCAGCCTCATGCAGAAGTTGTTCATGATGGATGTCAGCTAGAGTCTAGAGGACTTTTTTGTAGGTCTCAGCCATGTTAGTGTCAACATGGTCTAAGATCGTGTCTCCTTTACTGGGACAGCGGACATGCTGGTGGAATTTGGGGAGTACAGTCTTCAGGCTGGTGTGGCCGATGTCACCTTAAATCTGGGACTAACTTTTAGTCGTTACCGAGAAACTTTGTGAAATAATTAAATATTCTACAATATCAGTCCATTTTAGCTTTTTAGCCTTTATTTGACAGGAGACAGGTCTTGTGCTTTTTTTTTTGACAGAAGTGTCAGAATGTCTCATCAACTTGGTTCTCTCATCTCACCTCTTCATCAGCAATGTGAGTGTTGCTCCAAGTTACACTGAACACAGAAGCACTGAAGAACTATATGGCAATAACCCAAACCCAGGATAAAGAGGTTCAGTGAATGTGGTGCTGAAGGTGTGGAGGTGGATCAGTTTGTCAGAGCAGACTCTGTAGAAGGACAGAGTGCCAGCAGGACAGTCCACATACACTGCTACTCTGTCAGAGACCGAGGAGGAGGAGGAGGAGGAGGAGGAGGAGGAGGAGGAGGAGGAGGAGAGGAGGACAGTTTTTGTCTTGTTGTGATAGACAGAGTAACCATCAACTTTTGAGCACTTCAGACTCCAAGACTGATTATTTCCTCCAAACCAGCAGTCAACACTGTGCCCTTTCCTTCTGATTCCTCTGTAACTCAGTGATACATCAACCACTCCTCTCCACTCGACCTCCCAGTAACAGCGACCAGTCAGACCATCTCTACACAGCAGCTGATGCCAGTGTTCAAACCTCTCTGGATGATCAGGATACGACTGCTCCTCTGTCACTAATGTCACCTTCCTGTTGTTGTCCGACAGTTTGAGGTTCCTGTTCACTGTGTTTGTGTCCACTGTGAGTTCACAGGCATCTGATGGAGAGAACAAGACAGAATCCAGCAGCAGTTTATCATCTAACACACCTGATGGGTTTATTTGTTGCTTTATTAACAGACTGACTGTTAATTAGATCCAAACTTCACAAGGACTCGTCTTTTTGGATCTTCTTTCAAACTGAGAGTTGAATGCAGATACACAAGCTTTGATTTAAACTACTTTAACATGTGCTGCCTTGTTTTCATGAATCAAAGTGAACAAACACTTACACTTCCTCAGACCAGGTTTCAGCCTCTGCTCTCCACCATGATCCACCCTGGAGGAAGAAACAAAGTCAGAATGAACCTTCAGAAGCTTCTTCATCAATGAGCTTCAGAAAGATTAAGTAAACTAAACTTGTTTGCTACATTGTCAACTTCTTTTAGTTTTTGGGTTCGAGCCTTCTACCCACAGAGACTTCATGGTTACTCTCTTCACTGTTATCAGCAGTGCTGCTGGTTCAGACTGTGAACCAGCAGTCCTCAGCTTGTCAGTGTGACAGAGAAACAGTGTGTGAGCTCTTGTTGTCTCTTCATACCTGATCAGGGGTGGATTCTTCAGCCCAGCAGACAGCAGCTTCACTCCTGACTCTCCTGGATGATTGTAGCTCAGGTCCAGCTCTCTCAGATGGGAGGGGTTGGATCTCAGAGCTGAGGCCAGAGAAGTACAACCTTCCTCTGCTATCAGACAGCCTGACAGCCTGGAGACACACACACACACACACACACACACACACACAGAGTGGTATTTAATGTATTTATCTTTTCTTGCCACAGTTAATTCCCCGTTTAATGAATTGGCTAAATGTTCAATTATTGTAAATAAAACTGAAGAACACACCACTAACAAAATAATAATAATAATAATAATAATAATAATGTGTTTAAAAATGTGAAAATAAAACAACAGGTTCCACCCTCGGTGCTCAGGCCATAATTATAAAATCTTATCATCTTATTATCTACTCTTCTTATTCCAACAGGTTTTTGGGGGGAAGTTTCTACTGCTGTGTTTTTGAGTTAAATTCTATGGATGTTGGGTATCCTTTTTTAAAATTGACATTAACTTTGTTGTGTCTCGTCAAGTGTGTTAATGTTAGTCATGTTCATGTTCAGTGTTTTGTTTTAAGCACTTCCTGTTTTATTTTGTACTCACTTTTTCCCTCTCGTTTCAGACCCTGACTTCCTCCCTTTGTGTTATTTTCCCGCCTTAGTAATTGTTTGCCCCGCCCCTGATTGGTTTCACCTGTTTTCACTCACCTCCTGTATAAATAGTCCTTGTCTCCCTTTGTCAGTTAGTCTTGTTCTGTGTCTAGAAGTGTATGTCAAGTGTGACCAACCCGTGTTCAGGTATTCTCATGTCTACATTGAAGTTAGAGTTATTGTTTTGATCCTCCTAGAGAGCGCCTTTTGTTTACTTTTTGGATAATAAATACTTTTTGATTACATCGTCCTCCGTTCCAGAGTCGTGCATTTGAGTCCATCAGAACTGTGTCCGAGGTTGTGACAAACTTCTATGACAAGTAACATTTAAAGGTTCATTAAAGAGATACTGAAGCCTGGGGTGTCGTTTAGCTCGGTTGGTAGGGCAGCCGCCCTGTGTACAAAGCCTCAGTCCTTGCCACGGCAGCCCAGGGTTCGAATCCGACCTATGGTGCTTTCCCGCATGTCATTCCCCACCTCTCTCCACACATTCCTGTCACTCTTCAGCTGTCTCTATCGAAAATAAAGCTTGAAAAGGCCAAAAAAATCTAATCTAAATCTAAAAAAAAGAGATACTGAAGCCTTACCTGAGAGTTTTGAGTGCACAATGTTGGACCTTTAGTCCAGCAGAGAGCAGCTTCCCTCCTGAATCCTGCAGATCGTTGTTACTCAGGTCCAGCTCTCTCAGAGTGGATGACTTGGAGCTGAGAACTGATGACAGAGCTTCACAGCTTCTCTCTGACAGATTACAGCCACTCAACCTGAAGAGATAGTGATGAAGACACACATTGAAACTGTTTCTGTCATGTGGAATAAAATCACATTGGCTGTCCATCTCTTGAGGTCCTGATCATTCATTAGGACCTCAAGTGATGAAAAGATCTTTTGGACAATTACAAATTTGTATTGTGTATATTTCTGGGATCTAAAAGCAAGCTTATTTTACACTGAATGGAAACATTCATCTTTGATACAGTTATTCTCTGTAGTTATCTGTGCACTTACAGAGCTTTGTTGGAGGCTTTGACCACTGGCAGCATCCTCAGAAGAACCTCCTCTGAAGCAGAGTATTTCTTCAGGTCAAACACGTCCAGATCTTTGTCTGATGACAGTAAGATGAAGACCAGAGCTGACCACTGAGCAGGAGAGAGTTTATCTGTGGAGAGACTTCCTGAACTCAGGTACTGTTGGATCTCCTCCACTAGAGAAAGATCATTCAGTTCATTCAGACAGTGGAACAGATTGATGATTCTCTCTGGAGACAGATTCTCACTGATCTTCTTCTTGATGTACTCGACTGTTTCCTGATTGGTCTGTGAGCTTCTTCCTGTCTGTCTCAGCAGGCGTTGTAAGAGAGTCTGATTGGTCTGCAGAGAAAGACCCAGGAGGAAGCGGAGGAACAAGTCAAGGTGTCCATTTGGACTCTGTAAGGCCTTGTCCACAGCACTCTGGTAGAAATGTGTTGGTTCAGGTTTGTCTCTTAATAGCTTAGACCACCACGAAGTTGGTTGTTCTTCTGACAGCAGGTTGACTCCAGAGTTGATGAAGGTCAGATGGACATGAAGAGCAGCCAGAAACTCCTGAACACTCAGATGGATGAAGCAGAACACCTTGTCCTGGTACAGTCCACTCTCCTCTTTAAAGATCTGTGTGAACACTCCTGAGTACACTGAGGCTGCTCTGATATCGATGCCACACTCTGTCAGGTCTGCTTCATAGAAGATCAGGTTTCCTTTCTGCAGCTGCTCAAAAGCCAGTTTTCCCAGAGACTCAATCATCTTCCTGCTACTTTTACTCCAGTGTGTATCTGTCTCAGCTCCTCCATCATACTTGATGTTCTTCAGTTTGGACTGAACCACCAGGAAGTGGATGTACATCTCAGTCAGGGTCTTGGGCAGCTCTCCTCCCTCTCTGGTCTTCAACAGATCCTCCAGAACTGTAGCAGAGATCCAGCAGAAGACTGGGATGTGGCACATGATGTGGAGGCTTCGTGATGTCTTGATGTGGGAGATGATTCTTCTGGCCTGCTCCTCGTCTCTGAATCTCTTCTTGAAGTACTCGTCCTTCTGTGGGTCAGTGAACCCTCTGACCTCTGTCACCATGTCAACACAGTCAGGAGGGATCTGATTGGCTGCTGCAGGTCTTGTGGTTATCCAGAGGCGAGCAGAGGGAAGCAGTTTCCCCCTGATGAGGTTTGTCAGCAGCACATCCACTGAGGTGGACTCTGTAACATCAGTCAGGATCTCAGTGTTGTGGAAGTCCAGAGGAAGTCGACACTCATCCAGACCGTCAAAGATGAACACAACCTGGAAGTGTTCAAACCTGCAGATTCCTGCTTCTTTGGTTTCAGTAAAGAAGTGATGAACAAGTTCCACCAAGCTGAACTTTTTCTCTTTCAGCACATTCAGCTCTCTGAAAGTGAATGGAAATGTGAACTGTATGTCCTGGTTGGCTTTGTCTTCAGCCCAGTCCAGAGTGAACTTCTGTGTTAAGACTGTTTTCCCAATGCCAGCCACTCCCTTTGTCATCACTGTTCTGATTGGTTGATCTCTTCCAGGTGAGGCTTTAAAGATGTCTTCTTGTCTGATTGTTGTTTCTGGTCTGTCTGGTTTCCTGGATGCTGTTTCAATCTGTCTGACCTCATGTTCATCATTGACCTCTGCAGTCCCTCCCTCTGTGATGTAGAGCTCTGTGTAGATCTGGTTCAGAAGGGTTGGGTTTCCTGCTTTAGCAATCACCTCAAACACACACTGGAACTTCTTCTGCAGGTTAGACTTGAGTTGACGTCGACAAACTGGAGCAACAGTTCCTGAATGAAAACAACAACAAATCAGTGAGTTCGTGTTAATATGAGAGGAGTCAAGTGTAGAAAATCCTCTTACTGCTCTGCAGACAGTCAGCCAGCTCCTCCTGCTTCATATTTTCCTCGAGATGCTGGGAATAAATAAAAACCTAAAATGTTAAACTGTGTCTTTATTTGTAGTTGAAGTAAAGGTTATTGGGTATTTACACACCATAAATTTGGAGTCTTGGTCTGTTGGATGATGCTGGATAGACTGAGCACTGTGAACCTCTGAACGTTTCGACTGAACACTGTGGAAAAACAACAAATTAATCAGCATATAACAAAGTTTTGCTCTAAATCTCTGATTTCATTTAAAACAAATATGCTATCATACCACAAGAGTGATGCGCACAGATAGAGCTAAGCTGGGAACAACTTCTAATGACCTTTCTTATACAAGCACAAACACATTGTCTGATGTGGCCACAGGCACAAATATTACATTAATACTACAGAATGTGGCTTGAAGGTGGCTTTAAACAGTCTGCAACATTATTTATGTTGCGTTGTTCTGTCAGGCAGTAATGGGCAGGCACTATTGTGCCATTACCAGTACTTTATTTGCTCAGGCTGCAGGTCATCAAACTTGACTCACAGCAAACTCTTGCATGCCATGTAAAATCATTCCTGTGTAATTCACTTTAGCTTCCAAACATGACAAAAGTAACATTAAGGTTCTCAAGTCTTAATAAACAAATTCACTAAGGTTGAAGGTAGAGTGTCTTCAAGTAGACAAGATCAAAATTCCCATTGGCCAATAGAAATGCCACACAAAATGAAGTCGTACACTATTGATTTGATTGATGCTAGCCTAGATTGGTGGGAATGACGATCTCATTGTGAAGACAAATAATGCTCAATTGCAGTTATTCTCTACTTATTCACTCAGTAACGCTCCAGCTCTACATAATTCACTGAATGACCTTGTTGACGACTATAAAGTTATGAAATTCTTACCGTTCTTTGGCAGAGTGTTCATCTCTGAGGTTAAAGGGTTCAATAATGGACCAGTCACTCTTCATGGACACACAGCTGGGTGCAGGAGAGTCTGGTCTCTGCTGGTGAACTCTGATGGACATAGACAAGCAAACCAATGCACCTCAAACCTTTGTAATCATGATATTACTGAGTCTCTGAGGGAGGTTGTCCTTTGAAATCTAAAGGATGACCCATTGACCAGTGACTCTTGATGGACACACAGCTGGTTTCAGGTTCAGGAGAATCTGGTCTCTGCTGGTCTGGGCTTTAACACAACACACACAGAGCTTTGACTGTGAATTGAGTGTTGGAGGAGAGTCATGGACAGTTAGAGATCCTCATCTCACCTCACAGTCCAATAAGGTTGATGCTAGACTGCTTAGCCGGGAATGACTCATGATGTCTGTCCACCTCGTCCATTTCGTTTCAGATTGTTTTAAATCAAGTTTGGTTGTGCTGTACTCTGCAACATTGTTCTATGTCACTGTTTGTTTATTTACTGTTGTTGTGTAAGTTGCATTGTCACTGCAAATCAAATTTCCCCTGGAGGGACAATAAAGCTCTGAACTGAACTGAACTGAACTGAACTGAACCTCATTTTTAAAAACTCTCCAGATCTACATAATTCATTGAATAACCTGGTTGACGACTTCTTACCTTTCTTTGGCAGAGTGTTCATCTCTGAAGTTAAAAGGTTCAATAATGGACCAGTCACTCTTCATGGACACACAGCTGGATTCAGGTTCAGGAGAATCTGGTCTCTGCTGGTCTGGGCTTTAACACAACACACACAGAGTTTTGACTGTGAATAATGATGATGGAGTGATTTGAGTGTTGGAGGAGACTCATGGACAGTTAGAGATCCTCATCTCACCTGTGAGCTTTGGTCCTTGTGTCATGTTCCCCACTCAGAGTGGTTTCAGAGGGAGGGACTCCTGTGACTTGTGAAGCCGATAACTTGTGGGACTATGTTGACTCTCTGTAACTCGTAAATTTCCCCATGGGAATCAATAAAATCTTGTCTTAACTGATAATATAACTTCCGAATTTATCAGTTAATTTAATTTTGGATTATTAACCTGAATGAGTATAATAACACTACCTTTTTTAAAATGTAGCCTTTATTTGTTCCATTGAGATCAAGGATCTCTTTTAGAAAGGAGAACTGCTATCACATTAAATTAACAGGAAAACACAAACAGTGAGTCAATAAAACAATCCAAAATTAATATTTTAGGTCAGCAAGTTCAAATCGTAAAGCTCATGTTTGCTATTTTTACTAAAGAATTACTGAAAATCATCACAGCTGTCATCCTGTAATTTTCTGTGAGCTAATCAGTGGATTGACAAGGATTCCTCTACAGGTGAAGGTAGAGACAGTGCTGTTTTCTCTGCATCCTCTCTTTTTAACCCGTGAAATTAAATTAATGCACCGTTCAGCAGCTGAGAGATTGTTGAGAAATTAAAGGCACATACCTGAAAAAATTCAATATCATCTTTTTATTGATGGAGGATCATATTTCTGACTCTAATTTTAACCTTTTTTTAGCAATATAACACAGACTGGAGCAGATTTCTTACAGCAAGTTTCTTTCTATCAGAGTATCTGAATGCCAGCCTTGTGTACATTCTGTAGGGCTGTGAATCTAATTCTCCCATGTTTGAAAGAATCACTTTCCCAGCTGCTGAAGGATACCAAACACATCTTATAAATAAACAGGATATCATCTACTGACCAGTCACCTAACAGACCTGAAAGATTCAATATTCCTCCAACAATATCATTGTTAAAACAATCTGAGAACGTTCCCTTCAGCTGGAACTATGTGGACTTACTGAGTCTTTGCTGGAAGTTGTCTTTTAAACACTAAAGGGTGACCCTTGGACCGGTGGCTCTTCGTGGACACACAGCTGGATTCAGGTTCAGGAGAATCTGGTCTCTGCTGGTGTGGTCTTTAACACAACACACACAGAGCTTTGACTGTGAATAATGATGATGGAGTGATTTGAGTGTTGGAGGAGAGTCATGGACAGTTAGAGATCCTCATCTCACCTGTGTGCGTCACCTTCCCCACTCAGAGTGGTTTTAGAGGGAGGGACTCCCTCCTCTGTTTCCTCACACTGATTCATAGCAGAGCTTCACACCTTCAATAAACACAACAAAAATAAAAGTGACAGCTGAATGAAGTCAAAGAAGCAGAACATGTTGTTTTTCTAACAAAGACGACAAAGAGCAGATACAGCTTCAGTTTGAGACAGTGCTGCATTCTCTACATCCTGTCTTTGTGAATTTAAATCTTTTGTTTTGTTGGACATCAGACTTATTAATTAACAGTTGATTGATTGTCAGTGAAGTTGATAAGTTAAGATAACTGTTAGGAGAAGCCTGAAAGAGAAAGATGCTTCTTATTCAAAAGCAAAGCCGTTGGGAGTCAGAGAGTCACAGCAGTCAGTGTAGCTCTGCTGTATGTCCACTAGATGTCCTCATTGATCTTCAGTGAAGTGCAGAGAAGATAAGAAATGTCTAAAGAAGAAGAAGGAGGAGAAACCTCTCTCCAACATTTACTGACTGAAGAGTATTTTTTGTTTTCATGAATAATTCTAATAATAATAATAATAATAATAATAATAATTCAGATTTTTAGTTAGTTTGACAGTGACAGCAGCAGAATTATGCAGACAGTCATCCCTGATAATTTTGGTTTGATTTGTTAAAGAGCTGATTATTATTATTATTATTATTATTATTATTATCATTATTATTATTATTATTCTTATGAATAAACTTCTTTTAGACTGAGGAGCTGCTTTTAGTGGTAAAATGCTTTGTGAATTACACACTGATTATTGCTTTTTATCATCTAAAATTGTGACTGTCCCATCTCTCTCTAAAAAAATTGCCATAAGAGTATTATCCTTTACAATTAGAAATGGCAACACAATAATAATTTCTGCACACAGCTACAATAGATTTGCATATAGCCGCCATCAGTTGAAGCCACACACTTCAGGTTCACAAAAAAACCTTTTCAAAAGTGTTCAAACTGTCACTTTGTTGTTTTTTCAAAGTCAGGTCACATTGCTGCAAAAGATGACTTTAAAGGCAAAATAAGCGTTGACAGAACGTTCCAGAATAAACATATCATCAGTGTGAAGTAAACTAAAGCTCCCTGCGCTGTCCCTTTAAGAAATATGACATTTGAACAATTCATTACGTGTCCGTAACAACACGAGATAAAGGATAACTTTGACCTCATGGTGCCATTAAATAAATTCCATCTCAGTATCAGCAAAACAAAGAAGCTTATTGTAGACTAGGACACACCCAGTCAGCAGGTTTAGGACTACACTGAGATACTCTAAAACTTTTACAGATGATGAAGCTGCATCACCGCCTGGTGTGGCAACAGCACCTCAGCCACCAACCAGGTTTTGTTGCATTATATAGTTCATATTATATGCACAATTTCATTCATTGTAATAATTATTTTAATGTTCACGTCGTGTTTTAAATCATCTTGTTCAGATCTTTTGGAGAGCTTCAGTCTCAGCAATACGTTTGACAAATAATTCAGTTTGTCATCATCCAAATCAGACTCAAACGTTTTCTATCATCAGATTCTCCTGCTCACTCAGACGTCGTCTCTGACTGTCAGAAGAGGACAGTCACTAGATTTCTGTTTGAAATGAGAACTGCATTAAAGGAAACCTTCAAACAATCTGAACTGGTGTTTCAAACTGACACTAATAATGATACAGGAACATTTTCACAAACAGTTCTGAAGAGAATTCAGTTAGACTTACTCAACTTGTTTCCATGAATATCCGTCAGTCCACCACTTGTCCTGATCAGCTCTGTGTAGACGAAGACTTAAACAGCAATATAAAAGACTAAAAACCAGTCTGAGCCTGCAGCACAGGACAAAGTTCAGCTTTTTATACCATGATACCTTTGACCCCGTCATCTACAGCAGCTGACCTGTTTTCATTAAAACATGTTCATCAGTCACTTCTTTCTCTTCATACCAACACAGCTCATCTCTTGACCCAATGCTGTTTAATGTTTCTGCTCTTTTGGACAGAAAGTCCACCAGTTAACGAGATCTGAAGTAAACGAGTGTAAACCTAAAGACTTTGGTGGAGGTGGAGCTGATTTTAATGACTTCATGTACTTCTAGCTAACATAACATGGGGATCAATAAATCTTATCTTAACCTGTAAGTCCTTTATCCAGTGTACAAATGTTAATTTTGTATTTATATATATATATATATATATTCTTTTTTTAATATGTATATAGTTTTACTGTACTTGTCTATACCTGTATGTACAACTGAAAAGTGAACCAGAGTCAAATTCCTCATGTGTACACACACGGCCAATAAATTGATATCTGGTTATCAGTCTGTAGATTATTTCTTGCAGTCGATGCAGCAACCTCGACAGATTTACTGCCCACATAAAAAATAACTTATCAAATGACTTTAAGACTGTTGCTCCAACACACACACACACACATCAATAAAAACAATAAACATTAATAAAATCAAGCCAAAGTTTCCAGTCTGTCCAACCCTCGACTGGCAGAATGATTTCTACTTCCTGCTCTGATCCAACATGTTCATGACTTCAGTGTTAAACACTGATGAGTTTCACAGAGCATGATGGCATCATCAGGCACAGCTGATAATAATTTTGTATGAGGAGGGATGTTACAGTTAGGCTGTAATTTGTCATTCCAAACATGCACACAGATCAGTGCTGGTTGAGATTATAAATTCTCTTTTTTAAGGGAGTCCTGACCAAAAGTCCATCGACCACAGTGAGTGCTGTCCATCACACTTCTGAGAAATGTAATTATAAATAGGAGGAAGCCAAGAATTGCTTTGTATATGAAAATATATCAGTGTGAATGTCTGTTAATGGACCAAGCCATCCTACCCGAGCATAAAGCTTACAGTGATGAAGACTGGACGCTGTAAACTGTGTCTGGTTTGTGTATTTCCCTGTCTTCCTGCTGGTTCCCTGCCCTCCATGTTCTGTGTCTGTGCAGGCTGGACGTGGCTGACCTGTTTCTCCAACCACTCCCCTCGTAGATCCTCACCTGCTCTCATCATCTCATCATCTCATCAGCTCCTGCAGTATTTAACTCCGGTTCACCCTCCCAGACTCCAGCAGTCTGTTGTACCTTTAGTGGTAAACTTCTTACATACCAACTCCAAGAAACTTATTTGTTGAAGATCTTTTGTTGTTTGTTTTTAGGGTGCCTGTTTTTGACACCTGTTTGTCTGCTTTGTCCTCCAGCCCCGCCACACTCAGCCTACCTTTGTCTGCTCACCTGTCTTCATCCCCCTGGACTTCACCTGTAGCGTCTGTTTGTGTCGCATCTTGAAAATAAAACCTTCAAAAGCACTTCCTGTCTGCGGTCTGCATCGTGTCAACAGTGTCAATCACATGCAATGCCTGAGCACACATGTACAAAAGAGCCCCATAATCCAGTTTTAGGAAATCACTTCTCTTTTTTACATTAAAATAAATAATATAGAATAAATATAATAATAATAAACCATCAGAAATGAAGACTTGTCGAGCTTCAAGTTCAGATACTTCTGTGTAGTACTCTGTGTACTCTGTGTACTTCCTGGTGTAGTGCTCTAATGTCAGCAGAGTAGTGTCTCAGTTCAAGTACTGCTGAGCATTGGCTCCAACATTTGACCTCTAAAATATGAATATAAATCATATGCACAGCTTACATCTGCAGCAACTTCCTCGGCCGCCATTTTCTCAATGCCTGTGGTCCCTCCCCTTCAGCTCTGTAGACACGATGGCGTCCACTGAGGACGAGAAGTGTCCAGCGTTCAGCACTCACCATCCGAGTGAACTCACTGATGGACTCAACATGGGAAGAGGACGTCTGGGAGGACTGAGACACAGTGAAGAAGTATTTATGAATAAATAAATACTACAGGACTAAATATCATCAAATGAGTAGTATTATCTACTTAATAAATAAATAAATATTATTTTCATCATATTTTCTATGATTACAATTATTTTATATTATATTTCAACGTCAGTATTATCCATTATCTGTTAGCAAAGGCTCACAGGATCACTTATATCTGAATGAACTGTTGGTGTGTTGGTGTCGGTGGGAAGTCGTCAGGTGCTGCAGAAAACACGGTGGACATCTGAAGGTGGGAACGCCGGCGGCTGCCTGATAAGAAAAACACACCGACATCAAGGCTGCTCTGACCTGCAGACACCTTTTCACAAGAAGACAGTTAATTAGTGACCAAAGCGGGCGACGCTCAGCCCAATGTTAAAATGTTTCTACATTCTGTTACACGTTACTCGATTGATTTTTACTAAATGTCATTGACAGTCTGAGAGTGATGGAGGGAGTTAAAGTTGACTGAAATGTCTTTTTAAAATAAGTTCCAACACCTCCACAGCTATGCATAGCAGCATAGCATGCATAGCATCAGCGTCTCTTCACCAAAATCAGTGAATAAAGTTCTGAAGCTGTGGTTCTGTACAGTGATCAGTGAGGCCTGGACAGAGATGACTGTAGCAGCCCTCACAGTCACTCACAGACTGGATCAAACAGGAAGCACTCCGCTCCGGCGGCGTCAGAAGAGAGAAAGTGTTTGATTGGATGTTAAAATTAGGACACGCCCCCGTACCCCGAGTGCAGGATGACATCATCAACAAGTTTTTATGGTTTATCAGGAAATGACAAACTCTAAAATACCATGAAGAACACCTGAACACACTGAAGACACTTTGTGTCAGCGTTGGACAGACACTGGAGGACAGAGGACAGTTAAATCTTTGATGTTCCTTCACTGTCACTGTGTGATGATCTCAGGTCACATTAAAATGACTTCACTCTCTGATGTTTCTGCTGAAAATCATCAGTTCTGTGTTTAAACTCGCTGGTTAAAGAGTGATACGCTGACAGGAAGTTAAAATCTGGAGAAACCTCAGCTCTGATCCCGTCAGGGTGAGGCCAGTTAGGTGGAGGGCGGGTGGGTGAAGGCAGGGGGGCGGGGGTCAGTGGTTGGGGTTCAGTGTGGTGCTTCAGCTCTGACTCTCAAAACTCTTTTCAGACTGGCTGCTTGCACGTGTGTGTATGTATGTATGTGTGTGTGTGTGTGTAGTGTGTGTGTGTGTGTGTGTGTGTGTGTGTGTGTGTGTGTGTGTCAATCACTGAGGTAAGGAAACCTTTTATTTTGAAACATCACGTTAATGTTCCAGGCGACAGGTTGAGTTGTGTGTTCTGTGTCTGAGCAGCTGCAGTGTCTCGTGTTAAAATGAAGAAGAAACATGTCGTGTCTCGTGTCATGCATGTAACACGTGGACACATGTTTAGCGTGTTAGATGTTTGGGTACAATTTAAAGGACACAAACGAGTGATTTGGTCGATGTATGGAGACAGCAGCAGCTGTCAGACAGGGAATATTCTGTTTTCTCTCCTGTTCATAGTCGTCAAATAAGTCCATTTTTCTTATTTAACTTTAATTTAGTGTTGAAATCTGGACTGATTACAGAAACGTGCTGAGGCCTTTAGACTTAAAAAATGATACTTTCTGTAACATTGAAGGAAAATGATTTGACTTTTTAATCATTTCATCTTTTAAAATCTACCAACAAACACTTTGGGTCGGGTTTATAATGTGTCACAGACTAAAGGCTCCTCGCTCTGTTAACGTGTCGTGTTGTTTATTTGGTGGTGATGATGTGAAGATGATGAAGGAAAAAATCTCCGCTGACACCGTCTTTCTTGTATATAAAAAGGTTTATTACAAAGAAGTTCAGCATCGAAGACAAGCATCCAGGATTGCTTGGAGAGGATCCAGTGCCAATGCAAATCGCTCTGAGCATTACAATCCTAAACCTCAACTTATATAGAGGAGCTGTTATTGTCTATAACTTGATTTATACCACCTAGAACAGAGTTCATCTTTGAAACAATACAAAACATACGGAAACCCTATCCTATGGGGCACTTTAACCTTTCCTGGGGCCCCTATATCAACTTCCTCCAGAGTCACCATACCCATCCATTTCCTCCTCGTGGTCCTGACAATAATATAAACACTTTTCCTGTAAACACCCTAGTTTATGTCATTTAGCCCCTGAGCCACCTCCAAATTTACATCAGACAAGTTGAACTTCAGATACCTCAGTCGTTCACACTTTGTGATGAAACATGATTATTTATTGATGTTCATGCTGTTTGACCACAAAAAGTGTATCTGCAGCCCACGCAGAGACACATCTGCCGGCTGCAGACGAAGGGTCGACAGCACTTTGAAGACGCTGTGAGAGCTTTTGGAGTGCACCTCAGCAGAACCAAATCACATTGTCTTTATTTTTCTGTTTCCAAGGCGGGACAATAGAGCGTCCGAGGGGTGGGGTGGGGGGGGGGGGTCCGTGTTCAGTGTCCGCTGTCCACTGCTTTGACACCCCACAGCTCTAATTGGTGCTTTGTCCGTCCACGTCTCGCCTGGTTGGAGCCCTCGGAGCTGGCAGGCCGGAACAAATCCAACATGTCATCTGTGCTCAGGTCTGCTCCGACTGTCTGTGTGTTTGTTAACGTTGAGAAAACGTTGGGAAAACATTTCTGAGCTACTTTCACACTAAAGCAGATAAAATGAAACTTTTATATTCAGTTAATTTTGTCCATAAAAGCTGCTGACTGCTGGGCCTGAAAACCTCCTCTTCTTCGTCTGTGGTCCAAACACTAACACAGTCCAAGCAGCCCGGCTAACAAACTGAGCTAACATGAGCTAACAGCAGCTACAGTTGTCAGCAGTTTACTTCACTGTCCATCATAAACTCTGTAAATCACAGAGAGTTGAGGCGGAGCAGCCGGAGGACATCAGAGGGAAAACCAGAAAACATTTTCTCCATAAAATATGATCCAGTTTCACCAAAATCAGTGAAATAGTTGGTGGTGTGTGACTTAGTGCCGTAAAGCGTTACGTACTTCTCCCGACCCGGAGCCCAAAGTTACATAGTGTGAGAACAGACGTACGAATGACAGAGACACCATTCACCTGATCACAGGTCAGTGCAGATCAACAGGAGGTAACCTGTCAGTTTATCAGAGGAAAGTTACAGGATGTTGATTTAAACCTGCAGTAACTGATTGTTTTTGTTCTCTTTTAAGCTGAATATGTTGAATCTGTCGTTTGTTTCCACATCCAGTGAAAACTTGTGATCAGCTGCAGTGAAATACTAAAGAATAGATCACAGAGAGGAGACACACAGCCAGCTTTATCAATCTGTTGATTGAGTTGTTTGAATATTCAGACACACACACACAGAAGCACAGCTCCACATGAGTGCAGGCAGCTGTTTGACAAGGTTGTTAGCGAGCTGCTGCTAATTGACATACTTGTGTTTTACAAGCAGCCCACCAACTGATGGGGAGGAGTCCTGAGAGAGTCCTGCAGCTGGGAAACAAGAAGACGACCAGTTCAATTAGGCAGAGCGGCGTCTACAGTCACCTCAGAGGTCACACTTAAAAAACATGAAACAGAGTGTCCCAAACAAGGCAGAGACGGACTGTCTAAAACCTGGACGTAGTCTCTGAGACGTCCCCGCAGACTGTCTGAAACCTGGACGTAGTCTCTGAGACGTCCCCGCAGACTGTCTGAAACCTGGACGTAGTCTCCGTGACGTCCCCGCAGACTGTCTAAAACCTGGACGTAGTCTCCGTGACGTCCCCGCAGACTGACTAAAACCTGGACGTAGTCTCTGTGACCTCCCCACAGACTGTCTAAAACCTGGACGTAGTCTCCGTGACGTCCCCGCAGACTGTCTAAAACCTGGACGTAGTCTCCGTGACCTCCCCGCAGACTGTCTAAAACCTGTCAGCTTCGCTTCATTCACTGACATGTAGCAGTGTGATATCAGTAAGGCAAGGCAGTTTTATTTATATAGCGCATTTCATACCAAGAGGCAACTCAATGTGCTTTACATACAAACAGAGCATTTAAAAAGAACAAATTAAAACAAACAGTTAAAAGCAAGAACAAAGAAAAAGAAAAATTAAAAAGAAAAGTATATTATATATATTAAAACGATTTAGAGGACTTACAGTGCAAATCCAAGATATAGATTTAAAGGGCTCAGCCATAAGCACATGAAAAGAGAAATGTTTTTAACCTGGATTTAAAGGTGCTTACAGTTGGGGCTGATTTCAGTTCTGCTGGTAGTTTGTTCCAGTTGTGTGCAGCGTAACAGCTAAATGCTGCTTCACCGTGTCTGGTTTGAACTCTGTGCTCAACTATCTGACCTGAGTCAGTAGATCTCAGAGCTCGACTGGGTTTATACAATGCTAACATGTCATTCATGTATTCTGGACCTAAACCATTCAGTGATTTGTAAACCAGTAGCAGAACTTTAAAATCTATTCTGTAGCTGACTGGGAGCCAGTGTAAAGACTTGAGAACTGGGGTGATATGCTCTGATTTCTTTGTTCTGGTTAAAACTCGAGCTGCAGCGTTACAGTAGTCAGTAACAGACCCTGAACCTCTCTCCACCTGCAGACTGCGCCCTCTGCAGGCTGAGACAAACCAGACGCCTCCCAGACAACAGGACCAAAGGTCAAGCCTCCATGGTAACGTGTGTGTGTGTGTGTGTGTGTGTGTGTGTGTGTGTGTGTGTGTGTGTGTGTGTGTGTGTTGCCAGCTCCTCAGGTCGACTCGTTAATCTCTGCAGGCAGCTGTGACGTCACATGTTTCCTCACAACCACCTGCAGAGATGATCCAGTCGCTCTGCTGACTGATCGATAACAGACTCACTGCAGTGCAGAAATGAAGACTTTAAAGAAGCATGTGTACTTTTACTGACTGTAGTATGTTTACTTTCACTGAAGTTCAAGGGCTGACTTCTTCTACCACTGGGTAACAGAGGCTTGTTGGCGCCCCCTGGTGGCAGCTGAAGGTATCACTGAGTTCAATGATTTCAAAAGACAGAAAAAGAACTTTAAAAAGACGTTTGTCCCTCCACATCTGATGAAACTCGTCAGTCAGTGTCAGATGAAGGTGTGTTTACAGGAAGCAGCTGTGATCCAGGTTAATCTCAGCTGGCAACTGTGAGCTTTGAATGTCTCACAGAGCCGGCTGAGGTTCACCTGAACGCAGCACCGTCACCTCCTGCTGGAGGACCAGGACGGCCTCACGGGGACGCCGTAGAATCAAAAAACAGATTTAAACTTTAGATTTTATGTCACATATCTTTTGACGTCCTGCTGTCGTCTGAGGTGTTTCTAGTTTCTATTCCAATATTTCAGCCACTATAAGGCATGCCAACATTATTAATACACATTTATAGTTTTTCTTTGTGATTTGGGTGAAATGAACATTTCTAACATTTGTTTTCCCTCAATTGGAAGTTTACAACATTTCACTGTATTTTATGATCCTTTAATTGTGTGATAAGTGTCTCATCAAGTTCACCACGTCCCGGGCCTGTAAACCTCTTCTTCTTCTTCTTCTTCTTCTTCTTCTTCTTCTTCTTCTTCTTTTTCTTCTTCTTCTTCTTCTTTTTCTTCTTCTTCTTCTTCTTCTTCTTTTTCTTCTTCTTTTTCTTCTTTTTCTTCTTCTTCTTCTTTTTCTTCTTCTTCTTCTTCTTCTTCTTCTTCTTTTTTCTTCTTCTTCTTCTTCTTCTTCTTTTTCTTCTTCTTCTTCTTCTTCTTTTTCTTCTTCTTCTTCTTTCTTCTTTTTCTTCTTCTTCTTCTTCTTCTTCTTCTTCTTCTTCTTCTTCTTCTTTTTCTTCTTTTTCTTCTTCTTCTTCTTCTTCTTTTTCTTCTTTTTCTTCTTCTTCTTCTTCTTCTTCTTTTCTTCTTCTTTTTCTTCTTTTTCTTCTTCTTCTTCTTCTTCTTCTTCTTCTTCTTCTTCTTTTCTTCTTCTTCTTGTTGGTCTCATAACTTCTTGTGGTTCTTCTACTTACATCTTCTACTTCTTCCCCTTCTTTTTTTTTTTTTTTTTTTTTTTTTTTTTTTTTGCTCTGATCTCACAGTCCAGGCAGCCCGGCTAACAAACTGAGCTAACATTAGCTAACAGCAGCTAACAAACTGAGCTAACATTAGCTAACAGCAGCTAACAAACTGAGCTAACATTAGCTAACAGCAGCTAACAAACTGAGCTAACATTAGCTAACAGCAGCTAACAAACTGAGCTAACATTAGCATCAGTGTAGTATCAAGAAGATTTAGTAATTTCATGGTAGAAATGAATTGATTCCTGATTTATTTGTTTTGAATTCATTTTTGAAATATTGCAGAAATGTCAAAGTGGAAGTACAAATCTACCGTCTAGACAACCAATCACATGTTCTCGCAGTCATAAGCTCCTTTGTGTGTGTGCGTGGCAGGTTTAGTTTTCTCTGTGTGTCCATGTACAGGTAAATGACTGTATCCACCTGTGGATTTCCTGATGTTGATGATACTGCATCAGGAACTGATTGTAGAGCGATGAGAGGCCATCAGTTCCTGATGCACTTCCTTCAGCATTGAAAGACGCTCCACACGGCGAACACGTGAAAGACTTCATCCACCAACCGGCCGATCGGAGGCAGAAGTGTATTTTAGATGTTCAGGCGATGTGTTTCAGATCAAGGCTAGCAGTAAAACAGAGACGGACGGTTCATGACAGACTGAAACGTCTGGACTGGTTGCGTTGTTGTCTGTTCCACCATGATTAGTTTCACTTGGATTGCACTTTTGGTTTCTTTGCCTCCTTTTGGACTTTGGATACAGCCTGATCGTGTCGCAGTTCATGTACTAAAGGTTACGGATTGTCGGGCAGTCCGATCAGCAAACAAATCCGTAAAGAAGCAGGCGGTACCTAAAGTCCAAAAGACAGACTGGGTTCAAGCTGGAACGTACAGACAAAAGAGAAGGTGAGACAACAAGACACAGGTGAAACTAATGATGATGAAACAGACAATTAAAACTGGCAGAATCTTTAATAAAGGAGTGAGTCTGTCTCTGTGTTTTGTTTCATTTGAACTTGTCTGTACTCGACATGGTGAATCTGTGAGTTTGAATAAAGGTGTGAATGAATATAAAAGAGACTTTCGTGTTTTTAAAGTGAGTAAAAAGAACATTTAATTCACACAGTCGTCTTCAGACAGTTCAAATCCAACAGCTGTATCATGTGACACCTCAAACTCTAAAAAAAGACTTTAAACACTAAAAAGACACGTTTCTATTCTAACACACATTTGAGGGTCAAACGTTTAATAAAATTTTATTTTTTTAATTAAACATTTAATAAAACATTGATCCTGTTACTGCAGCTGATCCTGTTACTGCAGCTGATCCTGTTACTGCAGCTGATCCTGTTACTGCAGCTGATCCTGTTACTGCAGCTGATCCTGTGCTGCTGCTGCCGGCTTCACGTCCTTCAGCTCAGTCTGTGCATCGTGTTGTCTGTGTCTAACCAGAAAGAAAGAAGTTATTAGTTATTTTACTTATGAGAACAGTTTACAGCCCAATAAGTTATACCAGAGATTATCTACAACAGAAGATAAATCAGAACAATCTCCACCAACACCGATCTTCAAATCTCATGTGACCGATGATGAAAGCAGAGACGGGTCAGAACCTTCTTTAAGGTCTAGTTCAGTTGTTATAGACCATCTTTAGTGAGACAGACAGAGAGAAGAGATGTCTGACAGAGGCAGGTCTCCAACAAAGTTCATTTTATCTTAAAAAAGTCATTTTAATTTTCAGAAGATTTGTCTTTTGAAAAATGAGTCCAGTATTTCCTTCAGTGATCGACTGAGCTCACGTTTATGCCTCCTAACGGACGGTAGAGACTGAACCACATGACACAGATACAGGAAGTACTTCTTCTTCTTCTGACCCGTCTCTTTTCTAGACCGTCATGGCCACTGAGGTTTCTGGATTCTGATTGGTTGGAAGGTGTGCATTAACTTTGAGTAATACCTACAGTACGACCACGGGGGGTTATTATATTTCTGTCTGAGCTGTTTGGTGTCTGTCTTCTGTCACGACCCGGCCATGACAAAAACAAGGGAGACGTGGTCGAGGCAAAAATGTTAAGTAATTTATTATTTAACAGCTGAAACAACAAAACAAACTTCAACCACACTAAACTAAAGATAAGATGAGGCGTGTTTATCAGTATGTGAGTGAGGTGTTGGATCAGCAGAGAGGTGTGGTTTATATGGTTTAAAATCACCGGCCCAGCTGCTCCTCAGCTGCTCTGAAACACAACAACAGGAAACAGCCAGGCACCATCACACTGATGTGTTCTTCGTGATAGTCTGCGTTGTTCTTTCAGAAACCTCATGAACTTTGTCCTGAGGAGTTCTTTGGAGATTTCTTGCTGCAGCAGCCCATCGAGCCTGACTGACTTGACGGAAAATCCAGACTTGAACTGAAGTGAATTATTTTGTTGTGGAGGTTTACTGGAACATACAAACTTTTTTTTTTCTTGTTTCTTTGCCTGTACTCAGGTTGAATTGTTAGTTGGCCTGTGCTGCATGTTTTTTTTTACATTGAGGTGTTCTTAAGACAAATCTGACTAAACAGACTAAAGACTAAATATTTTTCAGGTTCTGATACAAACGTGTGACTTGACCAGAGAACAGAGATGAAGCAGTAAGAGTCTGAAGACAAAATTACCTTCCCTCCTCGACATCGAAGATGTTTTCAGGCAGACGGACATTGAGTGTCTCTGGGAGCACGAAGACGGAGAAGCCGCTGACGATGCCCATCCCAGCGAAGATCAGCGGTGGCAGAAGAAGCCAAACGTCCTCCAGCAGCATGATCATCGGAGCCAAGGAACTCCCGATCCGACAGAGACACGAGGTGTAGCCTAAACCGCACTGTCTGTCCAACAATAAGTATGAAAACACGTCAACGCCTCAACTCTGACAACTGTAGCTGCTGTTAGCTAATGTTAGCTCAGTTTGTTAGCCAAGCTGCCGACAGCAGCTGACTGTGAGATTGACTTTTAGTCGCTGGTGAGAGCTATATATATGGTTTATATTATCAGCTGATAAAAGTTGTCCGTTAGGTCGACACACATGGATTCAGGTGTGGGGTTTTACCTGAGGACAGTTGGGAAGAGTTCAGCTGAGTAAAGGAACGCTGTGGTAAACGCCGCCTCTGAGAATCCCTTCGCCACCACAGCGATGCACGTCCGAAGCACAGAGTAGTCTGAAAGAGACGCAGGTCATCACAGATGTCATGATCCTTTGAATTAAAGGTAAGATCAGACGTGAGAGACATGACGTCTATACAAAGACAGGAAGTGATGTCACCTAAAGGTATGGCCGTGTTTATTCCAATCAGAGCTCCTGTTGTGATCAGAAACCACGCCTGGCCGTTCCGCCGGCCGATCCAGTCCAGGACGAAGAAGGTGAGGATTTTGGCGGGAACTTCGATGGCGCCGTAGATGAACTGCGTGAGGTAGATATTGACACCGAAACCTGAGATCCTGAAGCTGATCCCGTAGTACAGGAAGGCAACTGCAAACCTGCAGGTACAGCAACACAGTCAGCAAACACACCCAGCAGCTTGTTCAAAGCTCATACGAAGATTCAGTACCAGAACAGTCCGGAGCAGAGGGTGATCTTCCTCAGCTGAGCTGTTTTGAAGAGGTCCAGGTAGGAGTGCTTCTTCTCGGCCACCTCGGACACCGTCACCTTCCCCAAAGCCTGAAACGAACACACAAGATGACAGACGACACTCATCCTGTGTCTACATCCGGGGATTCAACTTCCAGACTTTCAGACTTGGCTAGAATTAAAATAAAACAGAACTTATCTGATCTGGGTGCTTTGGATACAAGTATGTGTTGAGTCTATCAATGGTTCTGGTGTGGACGGACAGATCCTGAATCTCTTCTGTGTAGCTAACTGAACTGACTCAGCCCGGGATGCCAGGAGCCAAACCCGGCAAGAACACCACCTCGGTAGGCTGCTGTATTCACTGTTAGACTGGACACTGCTGGTTCAGAGGTTCTGTTGCTGTATTCACTGTTAGACTGGACACTGCTGGTTCAGAGGTTCTGTTGCTGTATTCACTGTTAGACTGGACACTGCTGGTTCAGAGGTTCTGTTGCTGTATTCACTGTTAGACTGGACACTGCTGGTTCAGAGGTTCTGTTGCTGTATTCACTGTTAGACTGGACACTGCTGGTTCAGAGGTTCTGTTGCTGTATTCACTGTTAGACTGGACACTGCTGGTTCAGAGGTTCTGTTGCTGTATTCACTGTTAGACTGGACACTGCTGGTTCAGAGGTTCTGTTGCTGTATTCACTGTTAGACTGGACACTGCTGGTTCAGAGGTTCTGTTGCTGTATTCACTGTTAGACTGGACACTGCTGGTTCAGAGGTTCTGTTGCTGTATTCACTGTTAGACTGCTCACTGCTGGTCTGGAGGTTGTGTTCGGTCACTGGAAGGTAGACGCTGACACTAGTTCATAGCACTAGCTGCACTACATAGCAGTGGGAGTTTAACCCACACTTGCTATTGGCTATTTCATGGAGACTTTAAGTTTTATTTTCAGTGTACCTCTGTGTCCAGTCTGGACGTGTTCTTCCCGTTCATTTTAGCACACTGAACCAGATACTTCTTGGCCTCTGCCTCTCTGCCGTTGGTCAGCAGCCAGCGGGCCGACTCCGGGAGCCACCTGAACACAGACAGAGGAAACACTGAGATGTTTACTGTCAGCGTGGAGAATGGAAACTCCACCGAACATCCACCTTACCACCAGGAGGCGATGGCAGCGACGCAGGGTGCCGTCACTGCCAACATCAGGTGTCTCCAGTCTCGTATGAAGTAGGCCAGCAGGGCCAGGAGCATGTTTCCCACGCTCCAGGACAAACTCATGACGGTACCAGTGAAGGTCCGGTGCTTCACATCGGTCCACTCGATACCTGAACAGGAAGTGAGCAAACAGACTTTAATGAAATACAGTAAGACTTCAGACTGAGAATCAGGTCATCAAAAACAGCTTGGTAGGTTTTATCTTGAAGTGAATGTGTCTTTGTATCTTTGAGTTCGTACTGAGGACCACGCCGATGATGGACAACCCGCTGAGGGCCACGCCGCAGAGCGCCCTGCAGATGGCGAACATGACGTAGGAGGTGGAGAAGGCCGTGGTGACTCCCAGCATGGTGGCAGCGATTAAAGCCACCAGGAGCATCGACTTACGACCAAACCTGCAACACACACACACACACACACACACACACACACACCTTTAGTAGCTGGTCTGGAGCTTTTAATCAAATCACAGGATCTTCATCTGCAGATTGAATTGTAGAATTTACATTTTTACAAGTCATTTTATTTTCTTCTTGCTCGCTCACTCTCTCCTTTTCTCTTCTTAGCTTCCTCCGTCAACGTCCTCTTCGCTCTCTTCTCCTCTGCCATTATGTCCATAGAAGCTGCTGACTGCTGGGCCTGAAAACCTCTTCTTCTTCTTCTTCTTCTTCTTCTTCTTCTTCTTCTTCTTCTTCTTCTTCTTCTTCTTCTGGTCCAAAACGCCTGTGGTACAAACACTAACACTCCCTGACACTCCTGTGAGCTCACAGTCTGCTGGGCAGCTAGGCTAACAAACTGAGCTAACATTAGCTAACAGCAGCTACAGTTTGACTGGACAACAAACATGGACACACTCCACAGGAAAGGACAGAGTCATCTACTTCCTGAGAAGGCTGGGGTCCTTCAACATATGCAACAAACTGCTGCAGATGTTTTACCAGTCTGTGGTGGCCAGCTTCCTCTTCTACGCTGAGGTTTGCTGGGGAGGAAGCAGCAAGAAGAGAGACGCTGCTCGACTGGACAGACTGGTGAGGAGGGCTAGCTCAGTGGTGGACACAGAGCTGGACTCTCTGGTGACAGAGACAGAGAGAAGGACTGTGGACAAACTGCTGTCCATGCTGGACAACGCCCACCACCCTCTGCACAACACCTTCACCAGGCAGAGGAGTGTGTTCAGTGGCAGACTGCTGTCTCAATCCTGCTCCACCAACAGACTGAAGAACTCTTTGGTCCTCCTGAACATCAGACTGTACAGCAGCTCTCAGTGATGGCAGGAGGCACAATAGACAATGGACAATTCTGCCCCTCTTTGCACGACTTCCTGGACACTCTGTCATTTCCATGTCAGTCTACCTCTGCTACATGCTGTGACTGTGACTTTCATTCATTTATTTATTCATCTGTTTACAGCCTAATTTAATTGCACACAGTCCTCCCCATTTGTAGTTTTTTCTCATATTTGTATAAAACATTTTTACTTCTACGGTCACTTTATATTTTTAATATAGTTTTTGTATAGACGTTTAGCACAGGTTAACTGAACACAGTTATATATTTATTTTCTATCCAAATGTTTAACTCCTGCACATTTTTAATTTCTCTGTACATATTTAAATTCTATGCAAATGTTTAATTTCTTTGATTTCTCTGTACACATTTAAATTTACATTTATCTCAGGTCAATTTCAGCGTATGGTTACTGTGTTATAAGTTAACTCTAATGTATGTTCAATGTATGTCACTGCTACTGGATGCTTGAATTTCCTTCGGGATCAATAAAGTATCTATCTATCTATCTATCTATCTATCTATCTATCTATCTATCTATCTATCTATCTATCTATCTATCTATCTATCTATCTATCTATCTATCTATCTATCGTTTACTTCACTGTCCCTCATAAACTCTGTAAATCACAGAGAGTTGAGGCGGAGCAGCCGGAGGACATCAGAGGGAAAACCAGAAAACATTTTCTCCATAAAATATGATCCAGTTTCACCAAAATCAGTGAAATAGTTGGTGGTGTGTGACTTAGTGCCGTAAAGCGTTACGTACTTCTCCCAACCCGGAGCCCAAAGTTACATAGTGTGAGAACAGACGTACGAATGACAGAGACACCATTCACCTGATCACAGGTCAGTGCAGATCAACAGGAGTTAAACTCTTTGCTTTGTTCTTAATTCAGTTTGATTCATTTAAAATGTATCCACACGTTTGTATCAGCAGAGCAGCAGCTGATTTTGTTGAACCGCCTTCTTGTTGTTGGTGCTGCACTAATATACTTTGTGCATGTGACAGGAGACATCTGCTTTAATGTGACTATATTTCTGTTTTCTGCTCCTTTATATGTAAATCTTTACTCCACTCACCTGTCAGAAAGCTGTCCGAACAGAACGGCTCCAAACGTGACGCCGAGGAAGAAGTACGTGGCGAGAGCTTGATTCAGCTGTTTGTCGTCACACACCAGATCCCACTGCAGAGAGACAGACAGGTGAGACCACAGACACCTGTGTAACACCTGTCTGTGTAACATCTGTCTGTACTGTCTACCTTGACATTTTCCTTCTCTTTACCTCTGTGACCGTTGTGGAGCTGAACTGTGATTGGTCGTAGATCCAGCCGTGTGGACAAGGTGCCGTCCTGTTGTCTTGGTCGAGGTCCAACATGACTGAGGGCTTGTAGACACTGCAGGAGCTGAAGGAGCCGTCGTCCTGACGGGGGAACCTGAGCGCCTCGAGGTCGGAGCTCAACAACACCCTGTCACCATCCTCCGAGCTCCTGAGGGCGCAGCGGTGAGGAGGCGTCGCAGAGATGAAGTTGTGCAGAAGGAAGTGGAGTGGGAGGATGGCTCGGGG
This sequence comes from Argyrosomus regius, assembly GCA_946959425.1. Lineage (NCBI taxonomy): Eukaryota > Metazoa > Chordata > Actinopteri > Sciaenidae > Argyrosomus > Argyrosomus regius. Next base: position 2,906,975 of record OX336883.1, read on the forward strand.
GAGGCACAGGATGCACAGGAGCAGGAACTGGAACCTGGAGAAACCGCCAACATCGTCCAGGATCTCCTCAAACCTCATGGTGGTGAGATCTGTCTGTGTCTAACAGAGGGACTTGTCTGAACTCTCTCTCCTCTGATCTTTCTCTGTGTGTCTGTCTCAGTCTGTCTCTGGATGAAGACAATCAGCTCCTCACAGTCTGAGAGGAAACACAGTGAGATGGAAGGAGGAGGTCTGTCCACAGGAGGAGGGAGGGAGTTATTACTGTGTGTGAGGGATTCTGACTTTCAGGGACACATGTCAGACTGAAGACCAGTTAATTGGGGACGTTTTGTCCAATCTGGGACAAAAATTATGATTTTTGAGTCAGTGGTCATGGTTAGCAAAGGTTGACCTGGGGGTTGTCCTCCGGTGAGGACTAAGGTGCTAATCCTGATCTCCTCAATATACACTTCATCCTGATACGGTCGTGTGTCTTTGTGAAATCAATGGTTAAAAAGGTTCTTGGGTGTCGATTAGCTCAGCTGGTAGAGCGTCTGCCCCATGTACAAAGGCTGAGCAGCAGCCCAGGGTTCCAATCTGACCTGCGGCCCTTTGCTGCATGTCGTTCCCCGTCTCTCTCTCCCCACATTCCTGTCACTCTTCAGCTGTCTCTGCCAAAAATAAAGCTTGAAAAGGCCAAAAACATATCTAAAAAAAAAAAAAAAAAAAAAGTCCAAGGGTCAGAGTTATTACAGAGGTGCAGTAGTTCATAATAAAACATCTTATCCAGGGTTTCATCATCATCATCATCATCATCATAAATTTGTTTGTTATGGTTAGGGTGAGTCTCCGGGACATGAATGTAAGTCTATGTCATGACCCCAAAAGTGACCTAAAACACGTGTTGTGTGTGCGTGTAAATGATTTCTTTGTGTTTTGTAATCATGCATGATCATATTTTTCTCTGTTTTTCATGTGGGATCCTGGTAATGATCACAAATAAATCAGGACATAACCGTCCAAAACCAGAACATCATGTTGGTGATCACAGCGAGTCTACCTGTACTCACTTTAATTCCAGGCCAGACTATTTAAAAAGATAAGGAGGCAGTCATGTTCTGAACTCTTTTACAGAACTAAAGCGAGTTAAATCATGAAATGTAACTCACACCATGTAGAAGTTAATCTGCTCACTTCTCGGTCATGTGCAGACAGATGCTGTTTGTTTTCAACAAGCTCACAACAGATTACAGCTGAGATAACCTCCGTCAACTCTGTCTCTGTTTTTAACACATTCATTCATGTTCAGCCAGTTTTCCAAGTGATTCTCAACTCGACTTTTCTCTTATGTCTAACGCCTCAGGATCCTCCAGGGGAAGCTGGAATGTGTTGCTGGGGAGAAGGACGTCTGGAACGCCCTGCTAAACCTTCTGCCACCGAGACCTGAGCCTGGATAAGTTAAAGGAAATGGATGGATTGCATCTAATTTACATTAATGTCATGTCTAAAGGTTTCGCACACACTGTATACTGATCCTTGTTTTAAATAAAATGTGTAAATGAGCCTAAATACAGTTCAGGAGCTGTAAAGATCTTTACTAACTGACACTTAAATTCCTCAACTCCAAACTGTGACTGTGGTGGATCAGGATCTTTGGACTCTTCGATTATCATCTGTGCTGCTCGCTCGATGTTTCGCTGCATCAGTTCAGGACTCTCCGAGTGAAAATCATCTTCCTCTTCGTCGCTCATCAACATTATCTTCACAGCTCGAGGTGAATCGGACACAGCCAGTGATGTTTCAGTGCAAATGGAATTTATTCAGCTTGTTAGTTTGTTCTGGTTTCATTTCACGGCTGTTTGGACTCACGCCGGCCACAGCTTGTTTTTCTAATTTGATTTAATGATGTAGAAAACTCTTAATATAAAGTTTAACATAATTTACATGATCAGAAACTCATTTCTGACTTTTTGGAATATAAAGTGAGATCAACATCTTAACGGTCAAAAACTTATTTAGCCTACACTCGTTGATATGAATGGGGTGTATTTTACATACTGTAACTATGAACACTGGAACTTGAAGTTTTGTTAACATTACATGTTTGTCACAGCAGTGCCTGGTATTGATGAACCAGCAGAGGATTGTCTTCATCTCTGCAGCTAGCTAGCTTTTTTAAGCCTCTTTTAGCTCCTAGTTTTGGTTTTTCAGCACATTTCCTGTCCGGTTCAGATGTTTGATAAAGCCACTGTACACAAACAGACAGACGAGGGTAACTGTTCTGACAGTGGTGGTATCGTTTTAAAATACTTTACTTAGATCAACATCCTGTAACTTTCCTCTGATAAACTAACGTCTGTTACCTCCTGTTGATCTACACTGAGCTGTGATCAGGTGAATGGTGCCGGCAGTCAGCAGCCTCTATGGACATAATGGCAGAGGAGAAGAGAGTGAAGAGGACGTTGACGGAGGAAGCTAAGAAGAGAAAAGGAGAGAGTGAGCGAGCAAGAAGCCGCCGGACAAGAGTAAATCTGGGACTGACTTTTAGTGGTTGGTGAGAGCTTGGTGAAATAAAAGGCTGAAAGACAGACGCCGAGCTGGGCTGACTGCTGTTGGACTAGTCAGTAATATTAGCTGGCTGCTATGTCTGCTGTTGGTGACCTTGTTGATGTTTGGCTGTTAGCAAAGTTGTCGACTCGCTAGTTTTTGATCAGAAGTAATGTAATCAGAACAAATACTCGAGTACAGCTGAACATAGTTACACAGTGGGATTACACTCTGAGACTGGAGACAATAAATCACAACAAACACTGATTTATAGGAGATGTTTGTTTAAATATTTCCATTTTATCATCATTTATACTGCTCTATATTTCAGGAGAGGTTTATGTTGTATTTTTGCTCTACATTTAGATTTTATATGTAAATCACATGTTCAGTTACAATAGTTCTGTTAACTTTTAACTGTTTACCCAAAGTTCAGAATTAAATCTACATGTCAGACTGTGAATGGAGCCATTTTGTGTAATGAGTACTTTTACATCTGATACTTAAAGTACATTTTGCTGATCATACTTTTACACTGTTACAAGCAACAACTTTTCTCTTATGTCTAATGCCTCAGGATCCTCCAGGAGAAGCTGCTGGGGAGAAGGACGTCTGGAACGCCCTTGTAAAATTGTGGCTAACATCTTTCACTCACATCCATCAGCACAGCTCTTTACACCGACCTCTACACTTTACACGTGTAACCACAACGCAGAGCACAGCAGGCGAATCAAAACAGGAAGAGATGTCAGAGTTAAGAGGAGATAACGAGAGGTGAAGATGTTGGAGAAGATAACGGGGGAACAATGAAAGCCTGAGGACCCTCAGCGGTCAGCTGATAGACAGACGGACTCATGGGAGATTCCTATGAATGATGGACTGTTGAAAATATGTCGTTAACCCCGTATAATCTGATTCTCCAGGCTATCAGGTCACTTTGTCAACTTGAACTCTGAACTACAGTTATACAACGAGTAGTTCTGACCGAGCAATCTGATTGGTCAACTAAACATGCTCAAACAGCATGACGTCACAGCAGGAAATATTACTCTGCTGTTTCCATGGTAACAGAATAACTGCCAGAGATGAAGCAAAAACCTACGAAGGACAAAAAAGAACAAGTATCAATAAATAAATAATTAAATACAACATTTGTTTCTATATTTAATTATTTTGGTTGAAATATAGTTTATTATATATATATATATATATATATATATATATATATATATATATATATATATATATATATATATATATATATATATATATATATATATATATATATATGCTGAATAGCCGTAACTTTTTGTGAGTAGTGTATATACTGTATATGTAATGACTGAGGTCAGTCTGTCTCTGTTTGTTGTTGAACTAAAACAATGTCGCCACCTGCAGGCTTCTCTGTCCCAGCACGCCCTCCATCCTTTTTCTTCATCTTCAGAACACTCATAAATAAATATACAGAATAAAACATTGACTTTAATTGGTTACTTTTATTTTGTTAGAAGGTTCTATGAAACTGTATTAGGTTACTAAAGTTAATTCAACTTAATGGACTTGTGTTAGAGTAACCTGTCCTTCATAAACTCTGTAAATCTCAGAGAGTGGAAGCTGAGCAGTCGGAGGACATCAAAAAAGGAAAAGAAGCAAATATATTGTGCATAAAATCTGATCCAGTTTCACCAAAAATAAAAAGTTTTTTATGGTTGTTTGACGGTGTTTCCTGTGTAAAGTTGGCGCCCCTCTTCAGATGCTGAGGTGTAGCAGGTTTAACAGGTGTGCTGTTGCCATGGTAACCTGACCTCCATGTAGAGGAAACAGCTGCAGAGAGGCGACGGTCTCTGTCCTCGTTTTAGTCTCTTATCGAGCACAAAGAGGAGTTTTTAAAGATTTACATCTTTGCTAAGAACCAATGAGCCACAGACAGGAAGTCAGGCTGCACTGAGAGATGGAGTAACCTTTTAGAGTCTGAACCAAGCGGCAGCCTAAAAACTGCAGTTCATCAAATGTCCACTTGAGGCTGGCTCCAGAAGTGAGTCAGTGTATATGTGTAAATTAACAGTGGGACACTCTAAAGTGCACACGTGTGAGCAGGAGGTGACAGTCACTGTGGCTGAGATAACATACATTCACAGTGTGGAAATAATGAAAAATGAAAGTTTACTGAGAGGTTTGTTTGTTGTTTTAAAGTTTGTTGGAGGTCAGAAGTCTGAGTCTGGACTTCAACACTCTCTGGAGGATTACAGACTACATTTATTGTTCCCAACTTACAACAGCAAATGTTTCACAACCAATACTGACGATATGTGACGATATAATGATGCAAACTAAGTCTAAACATTGAATATGAACATGATTAGGTAAATAAGTTGATATTTAATATATTCTAATATGTGTTGTAACACAGAGTTTGTTTATGGATAATTCACAACAACAACACAGACAGTACAGACAGGTGTTATACAGACAGGTGCCATACAGACAGGTGTTATACAGACAGGTGTCATACAGACAGGTGTTATACAGACAGGTGTTACACAGACAGTACAGACAGGTGTTATACAGACAGGTGTTTTACAGACAGGTGTTATACAGACAGGTGTTTTACAGACAGGTGTTATACAGACAGGTGTTTTACAGACAGGTGTTATACAGACAGGCGTTATACAGACAGGTGTTACACAGACAGTACAGACAGGTGTTACACAGACAGGTGTGACACAGACAGGTGTTACACAGACAGGTGTTATACAGACAGTACAGACAGGTGTTATACAGACAGGTGTTTTACAGACAGGTGTTACACAGACAGGTGTTATACAGACAGTACAGACAGGTGTTATACAGACAGGTGTCATACAGACAGGTGTTATACAGACAGGTGTGACACAGACAGGTGTTACACAGACAGTACAGACAGGTGTTACACAGACAGGCGTTACACAGACAGGCGTTATACAGACAGGTGTCATACAGACAGGTGTTATACAGACAGGTGTCATACAGACAGGTGTCATACAGACAGGTGTTATACAGACAGGTGTTACACAGACGGGCGTTATACAGACAGGCGTTATACAGACAGGTGTTATACAGACAGTACAGACAGGTGTTATACAGACAGGTGTTATACAGACAGTACAGACAGGTGTTTTACAGACAGGTGTTATACAGACAGGTGTTATACAGACAGTACAGACAGGTGTTATACAGACAGGTGTTTTACAGACAGGTGTTTTACAGACAGGCGTTACACAGACAGGTGTCATACAGACAGGTGTCATACAGACAGGTGTCATACAGACAGGTGTTATACAGACAGGTGTCATACAGACAGGTGTCTTACAGACAGGTGTTATACAGACAGGTGTTATACAGACAGGCGTTATACAGACAGGTGTTACACAGACAGGTGTTATACAGACAGGTGTTACACAGACAGGCGTTATACAGACAGGCGTTATACAGACAGGCGTTATACAGACAGGTGTTTTACAGACAGGTGTTACACAGACAGGTGTTACACAGACAGGCGTTATACAGACATTACAGACAGGTGTTACACAGACAGGTGTTACACAGACAGGACAGACAGGTGTTACACAGACAGGTGTTTTACAGATAGGTGTTACACAGACAGTACAGACAGGTGTTATACAGACAGGTGTTACACAGACAGGTGTTTTACAGACAGGTGTTACACAGACAGTACAGACAGGTGTTATACAGACAGGTGTTATACAGACAGGTGTTTTACAGACAGGTGTTACACAGACAGGTGTTTTACAGACAGGTGTTATACAGACAGGCGTTATATAGACAGGTGTTACACAGACAGTACAGACAGGTGTTACACAGACAGGTGTGACACAGACAGGTGTTACACAGACAGGTGTTATACAGACAGTACAGACAGGTGTTATACAGACAGGTGTTTTACAGACAGGTGTTACACAGACAGTACAGACAGGTGTTACACAGACAGGCGTTACACAGACAGGCGTTATACAGACAGGTGTCATACAGACAGGTGTTATACAGACAGGTGTCATACAGACAGGTGTTATACAGACAGGTGTTACACAGACAGGCGTTATACAGACAGGCGTTATACAGACAGGCGTTATACAGACAGGTGTTATACAGACAGTACAGACAGGTGTTATACAGACAGGTGTTATACAGACAGGTGTTATACAGACAGTACAGACAGGTGTTATACAGACAGGTGTTATACAGACAGTACAGACAGGTGTTTTACAGACAGGTGTTATACAGACAGGTGTTATACAGACAGGTGTTATACAGACAGGTGTTATACAGACAGGTGTTTTACAGACAGGCGTTACACAGACAGGTGTTATACAGACAGGTGTCATACAGACAGGTGTCATACAGACAGGTGTTATACAGACAGGTGTCATACAGACAGGTGTTTTACAGACAGGTGTCATACAGACAGGTGTCATACAGACAGGTGTTATACAGACAGGTGTTATACAGACAGGCGTTATACAGACAGGTGTTACACAGACAGGTGTTATACAGACAGGTGTTACACAGACAAGTGTTACACAGACAGGCGTTATACAGACATTACAGACAGGTGTTACACAGACAGGTGTTACACAGACAGGACAGACAGGTGTTACACAGACAGGTGTTACACAGACAGGTGTTTTACAGACAGGTGTTACACAGACAGTACAGACAGGTGTTACACAGACAGGCGTTATACAGACAGGTGTTACACAGACAGTACAGACAGGTGTTATACAGACAGGTGTTACACAGACAGTACAGACAGGTGTTATACAGACAGGTGTTTCACAGACAGGTGTTACACAGACAGGTGTTATACAGACAGGTGTTATACAGACAGGTGTTACACAGACAGGTGTTACACAGACAGGTGTTATACAGACAGGTGTTACACAGACAGGCGTTATACAGACAGGTGTTACACAGACAGTACAGACAGGTGTTATACAGACAGGTGTTACACAGACAGGTGTTACACAGACAGGTGTTATACAGACAGGTGTTTCACAGACAGGTGTTACACAGACAGGCGTTATACAGACAGGTGTTATACAGACAGACAGGTGTTATACAGACAGGTGTTTCACAGACAGGTGTTACACAGACAGGCGTTATACAGACAGGTGTTATACAGACAGGTGTCATACAGTAAGTACAGACAGGTGTTATATTATATAACTAAATGTTACACACTGGAGGTGAAATTGTGTCAGAGTGAGACGTCTGTGCTTTTGTTTTGTTTGCGATCTTTGGAGAGAGAGAGAGAGAGAGAGAGAGAGAGAGAGAGAGAGAGAGAGAGAGAGAGAGAGAGGTTCACTCCTCTCGGGTCTCATTGTCTGTTCCTCCGTTTGTACTGAAAATCTTCATCCGTCAGTTCACCGTCTGTGATGGAGAGAGAAGACAGAGGAGGAGGAGGAGGAGGAGGAGGAGGAGGAGGATACCACCGGGCTGCCAAGCGGCTCCGGACCGATGAGGAGGCCGGTGGAGGGGAGCTGGAGGACGGAGAGGAGGAGGAGGACTCCGGCGGAGAAGAAGCTGCGGGGAGCGGAGCGACCGAGAGCAGGAGCCGGAGGAGCGGAGTGAAGGTGGGGGGACAGTTTTCTGGTTTTATCGTTACAAAACTGCGATGCAGAGACAAGAGTGAACCCGAGGAGGTTCATCACGTGATGGAGAGAAAATCATCTGTTCTGTAATTTAACACAGAACACAGAACTGACTTCATTCAGCAGTCTACAAGATTTCACAAGTTCTGCATGAGGTTTTTAAAGTTTGGTTCCTGTCAGGGTTCTGCTGTGTTCTCTCAGAGTAACCGTCCTTCAGCAGTTTGAACAGATGTTGAACATCCACAGAAACAAAGATCATCTCAGCTTTTAGAACTTTTTACACAGTTTGATTCAAAAGAATTGGATGATCGGTTAAAGGAGGTTTCTGTTTCATCTTCTCAACTTCATAGGGGAGCTTTCAGGTTCTTTATGACGTCATAAAGGAAGTCAGGAGGTCAGATGGGTCGTCCAATCATCACAGGGTTGGAGGTTCGGTTCCAGGTCCAATGGTCAGACCAGGAACCTGCACGGTAGCACCTGTGAAAGTGAATAAGAGGTTGTCACTGATGTTCGGAGAACATGTTTTCTTCCAGATTCCAGATTCCAGACCTTTGACCTTTGACCTTTGCATACCAATCAGATACAAGTGCATTAAAAATATACAAACTTTGGTACGTGCTGTACACTGCTGGTGGTACCTGACCTTCTAGTGGTACGTGAAGGAATGTCTGAAATACTTTTTATTAATTCATTTATTTAAACAAATTACATGATCAAAATACAACAACATTTCAAAAGAACAAACTGTTGGATGAGATCGCTGGAATGTGGCGTTTCTTGTAATCTTCCGTCTCACGTTCGATTGATGATGATTAGCTACGAGCTAAAGTGTGAGCTAAATTACTCCTTTAACACCTCATCAGATCTGGTTCTGGTTCTGGTTCTGGTTCTGGTTCATAGGGTCAACCTTCGCTGCTGGATCGTGGTACGTGGAGAGAAGAATGTTCTCTGAGGTGGAACGGGGTGTGAAAAGTCTGAGAAACATTGTCATATATTAGTCTGGGTCGGGGGAAGCCATGGGTCATGACTTCGTGGACAGGACACTGCCAGGAGGTAGCAGGGTCGTCTTTCTGGGTTAATAAATTAGGTGATATAAGATCGATGCTTAAGGAGGTCCTTACAGTCTCCAGAAGTCAACCTTAATGTGTCTTCATGGTATTTTAGAGTTTGTCATTTCCTGAACTGACTCAGCCCGGGATGCCAGCAGCCAAACTTGGTTTCGGAGGTTGTGTTTGGTTCCGGGTCCGTATATCGCTCTTGCTCATGAAGACGGAAACAGGAATCTACTTCCTGAGCACTGATGGAACTCAGCCATGTTGTGTTTGAACAGTGAGTATTTCAGGAATTATGTGTGTTGGCTTCCTTGGTGAGCGATATCACGCCCACGTCTGAACACATAATCAGCATCTGCTTTTTCACCGTTGGTCTGGCTCTGATCCTCTGCTCAGTGAGACAATATGGCCTCTCTGTGATGCGCTGGCTGTGACAGGAAGTGCCTGCACTCAGCAGGAAGTGAGGCCATCTGTCTACCTTGATGAATGAGCCTGTGGTTTTCTGTGAGTCTGTGAGCTTGTTAGTGTCCATGTTAGCTCAGAGCCAATCCTGCAGAGGACAAACAAACAGAGGATAAACAAACGAGGAGGTAAACTCCAAAATAACTATATTTCATAAAAAGTGGAATTAATGATGTTATTTTCTCTCATATAACATGATGAACTAAGATGGTAGACAATGATAAACTGCATTCCTGCCACATTTATGTTAGATAAAAAAAAACATCTTAAACCAACATCTCATATAAATCAGAGTTTGTTGTGATCTGTTGTCTCCAACTTTGCTAACAGCCAAACATCAACAAGGTCACCAACAGCAGACATAGCAGCCAGCTAATATTACTGACTAGTCCAACAGCAGTCAGCCCAGCTCGGCGTCTGTCTTTCAGCCTTTTATTTCACCAAGCTCTCACCAACCACTAAAAGTCAGTCCCAGATTTACTCTTGTCCGGCGGCTTCTTGCTCGCTCACTCTCTCCTTTTCTCTTCTTAGCTTCCTCCGTCAACGTCCTCTTCACTCTCTTCTCCTCTGCCATTATGTCCATAGAGGCTGCTGACTGCCGGGCCTGTAAACCTCTTCTTCTTCTTCTTCTTCTTCTTCTTCTTCTTCTTCTTCTTCTTCTTCTTCTTCTTCTTCTTCCCAGTGGTCCAAACTCCTGTAGTACAAACACTAACACTCCCCCAGTGCTCACAGTCCAGGCAGCGCGGCTTAGTGCCGTAAAGCGTTACGTACTTCTCCCGACCCGGAGCCCAAAGTTACATAGTGTGAGAACAGACGTACAAATGACAGAGACACCATTCACCTGATCACAGGTCAGTGCAGATCAACAGGAGGTCACAGACGGTAGAAAAGTTAGAACATGTTGACTTAATTAGTTGTTAGCAGCAGTGGAGTTAATGATGGCACTATCCTGTTTATGTTTAGAGCCACATGAATAAATGAAGGGAGGTGATGCATGTTTACAACATGAAGGACTGATTTCATGCTCAGACTGGTTCTCTGAACCAGATCTGTTTGATCTTCAGTTGATTCTAACGATAAAAACCACCTGATCAAAGGTGCTCTGATGTTGGCTGGAGTCTGGAGAGAGTTCCACCTCTGAATATAAAACCATCAGGAGGTGTTGGCACTACCTGGGTTTGATGTGAATGATCTGACTGCTGAAGAGAAACACATGAGCTGAACTTTAACTGTTGGTTTAATTATTTTCATTTTTAATCTTATCGTCTTTAATCTTGAAGGACTCATTCAGAAAACAGCAGCTGCAGGGCTGAAATAAATAAAATGTCAAACCGGTCGTCAGTGCTGAGATGTGGACGAGAGTTCTGTCTGTCAACAGGAAGTGGTCTGTCCACAAACAGCACCAAACTGACTTCAGCCTCTGCAGACCTGTTTGGAAAGCCCAGTTTCCCATGATGCTCTCTGTCTGCAGAGTCTGACTGTTATGTATAGACAAGTCTAATTTTAAACACACACATGGTGTGTTATTCATACTTTATTTGGTGACACCAGTCTGTCTGAACCTCTTAAATCATCATCCTGTAACTTTCCTCTGATAAACTAACGTCTGTTACCTCCTGTTGATCTACACTGACCTGTGATCAGGTGAATGCTGTCTCTGTCATTCGTACGTCTGTTCTCACACTATGTAACTTTGGGCTCCTCCGAAGTAGAAGAGGTTTACAGGCCCAGCGGTCAGCAGCCTCTATGGACATAATGGCAGAGGAGAAGAGAGTGAAGAGGACGTTGACGGAGGAAGCTAAGAAGAGAAAAGGAGAGAGTGAGTGAGCAAGAAGCCGCCGGACAAGAGTAAATCTGGGACTGACTTTTAGTGGTTGGTGAGAGCTTGGTGAAATAAAAGGCTGAAAGACAGACGCCGAGCTGGGCTGACTGCTGTTGGACTAGTCAGTAATATTAGCTGGCTGCTATGTCTGCTGTTGGTGACCTTGTTGATGATTGGCTGTTAGCAAAGTTGTCGCACTCGCTAGTTTTTGATCAGAAGTAATGTAATCAGAACAAATACTCGAGTACAGCTGAACATAGTTACCCGGTGGGATTACACTCTGACTGTTTGTGTTGTTTCAGTGTTAAAACTTGTTCAAACATCACAGAGCCGTCTGTCTACGGGAGCTCCACAGGGACAAAGTCAGTGTCAGCTCTGCACACACACACACACACACACACACACACACACACACACACACACACACACACGTATTTCCACAGGCTGTGGCTGATGGAGTTTATAAATGATGAATCATACTGCCTCGTTAGCCGCGTTAAAAGCTCGTTAGCTCAGCGGCTGACACAGCTAATTACAGTGAAGCGTCAGGGAGGAGGAAAAAGAGGTGATGAAGATGAAGGCAGCTGGAGGGATGAAGATGGAGGAGGAGGAAGAGGAGGATGTGCTAAGAGTGGTAATGATGGCAGAGGCCTGACAGGAAGGAAGCAACATGTCACACACACACACACACACACACACACGTTCACCCAAGAAAAAGAAAACAAAAAACTGAGGCTCGGTCACCATGGCGACCGTGCCCTGTGAGCTGCACCTCCTCTGTACTCCTGCTGAGGAGAACCGAGAGGAGGAAGTTCTAAACCTAATGTTGTCACGATGATAACCATGAGGTAACCATGGTAACCACATGGCATCACATTTCCACCTCTCGTGTTGGTACGTGGCTAACACCTTTCTTCTGTCTTTGGCGTGTAGTAACCGAGCCCAGTGTAGCTGCAGTCGAGGGTCTGCACTAATAAACCTGCTTTAGCTGAAGGGGCTGTTTGAGGTTCACACAAGGTAACATGTGACAGGTAACATGTGACAGGCACTCTGCGGTCACCACGGCTTACTGTGATTGGCTGAGACGCCTGTCATTTAAGGCAATCATGCTCCATTCTTCTGCACTGTCGACTCTGCAGAAAAGAAGTTTTTTTTTCATCATCTGCTCCGACTTCAGTGTTACAGCCGTCAAGCGCTGTTTGTGCTGCTCATCATATGTTCATATCTGCTCAGGCTACACAGGCTGGAGTGTATTCATGGAGGCAGGCTGCTGGGCTGACTGTCAGAGGATTCAGATGGTTGCCAGGCGACCAGTTTTCAGAAAAAAGTTTTTAAAGGCTGGAAAAGTCTAAAATATTAAAAAAATGAGGGTTAGACCCAAAGTGTTGTACTGACGCCGTGAGTCAGATCTAAAGATTAGATCAGCACCTCAGGCCAACCCCAATCAAAGCGTGTTTCCTGTAGCCGTTGGTGTAAAGTGACGCCTCCACCTGCTGCAAAAAAAGGTCAGGCTGCAAAAACAGCATCGCTTACTCAACCTCTTCCTGAGAAAGAGAGTCAACAGCTCTTTGTCGTCTTTTTGTTATTGTGACAAGTTTTTCCGACTGTAACCGTCATGATTCTTTTTTCTCACTGATGCTAATCAGCTCTCTGCACAGACAGCGAAACACCTTCTGCAACACGTGGAAGCCACTAAACACAAAGACACTTAAAGCACAGCAGTGGTTAAAGACGTGTCTGATCCTTTACTAAAGTTAAAGCATCAATAACAGGATGTCAAAAAAACTGCATTACTCTCAAACAGTTACTTAGTGTCAACAACAAAATGTAGTTGAAGTACACAGCCTTTTATTTCACCAAGCTCTCACCAACCACTAAAAGTCAGTCCCAGATTTACTCTTGTCCGGCGGCTTCTTGCTCGCTCACTCTCTCCTTTTCTCTTCTTAGCTTCCTCCGTAAACGTCCTCTTCACTCTCTTCTCCTCTGCCATTATGTCCATAGAAGCTGCTGACTGCTGGGCCTGAAAACTTCTTCTTCTTCTTCTTCTTCTTCTTCTTCTTCTTCTTCCCGGTGGTCCAAACCTCCTGTGGTACAAACACTAACACTCTCCCGGTGCTCTGAGCTCACAGTCCAGGCAGCCTGGCTAACAAACTGAGCTAACAACAGCTACGTCCGAATGACAGAGACACCATTCACCTGATTACAAGTCAGTGTAGCATCAACAGGAGTTAACAGACGTTAGTTTAGGAGAGAAGAGTTACATGTTAAAGATCATTCGGACTGTTGCTGCAGCTAAACTGAGTTTTTAACTGAGTGTGTTTCATTTATTCACCTTGAGGACAGAACATAAATCCTGAATAGAGCGGTGCGAATGAGAAAGGTGATCTTTGTTTCTTCGTCTGCTCTGTGACAGACACGATCTCTGGTTTTGGAGACTTGTTTGATGCTGTTTTTATGTTTGTGGCTGCACACAGTTGAAGTGATTATAGCTGCTGAAACAGTGTGTGGGGGGGTCTGACTTCCTGTCCTAACTTCTTTGTCCTTTGTTGTGTTTCACTTGTTGGTTTTATTGTCTCAGAGTTCACTGCTCATCTCTCTGCAGGGCGCTGTAGAGGACAGTCACCGCATCGCCCCGTCCCCGGTCGTCCACGTCCGAGGCCTCTGCGACGCTGTGGTGGAGGCTGATCTGGTGGAGGCACTTGACAAGTTCGGCAACATCTGGTGACCTTAACTATATAACTATATAAAATATACATACATCCATTATCTGTAACTGCTTATCCTCACTAGGGTCGCGGAGGGGGGGCTGGAGCCTATCCCAGCTGACAACTTTATAAAAAGATGAGAACAGACACTCTGCAGTACTGACTGCTGCTGGGTTGAATCATTTTGTTGGGTTTGGGCTTGAAGCTGTTGGTTATTCAGGTACATCCTGTTTAACCTGACATGTTTCTGATGAACATCCCAGCAGCCTCTGCTGATCTCCCTGCAGCTAATTTAGTTTCAGTGCATCTCAGCAGCAGCAGCAGCACTTCCTCTGACTTTCTCGCTGCTCTGATCCTCCATCACCGTTTGCTGTTTCATTGCAATTAGCAGTCTCATTATCATCAGTGTCATCGTCTGTCAGGAGTAGTTCAGACACAGATGTATCAGTACTGTGATGGAGCTGTCATGTCGGCTGAAAACAGTTATTACGCCGATCATCGTTGTGTTGAACGGAACGTAGAAAGAGCTGAGAAGTTTCCTGCTGCGTCAGGAGGAAAAATACTCAAGTTAAAGTCCTGCATTGAAAATGTTACTCAGTAAAAGTATGAAAGTACAACCAGGAACATGCTTAAACTTAAACTAGGCTTATTTTTGCAGCTACGTCATGATGATGCCGTTCAAGCGGCAGGCTCTGGTGGAGTTCGACAGCGTGGAGAGCGCTGAGCGCTGTGTGTCGTCCGAGGCCGTCTGCATCGGCGAGCAGCAGGCCTTCTTCAACTTCTCCACCAGCCAGAGAATCACCAGACCCACCAACGCCGACGACCCCACCAGCGGAAACAAAGTTCTGCTGCTGTCCATCCAGAACCCGCTGTACCCCATCACCACCGTAAGTCCAGCAGAACCTCCTCACTTCCTGTTTTCTTCTACATACCAACCCAACCTGAACTTTATCTCTCAGTTCTGACAAACTGTTTGAAGGAAAACTGACTTTCATTGTTCTGCTGTGTTCTCTCTCTCAGGATGTTCTCTACACCGTCTGTAACCCGGTCAGTAACGTCCTACGAATCGTCATCTTCAAACGCAACGGCATCCAGGCCATGGTGGAATATCCTGACTGAGTGTCTGTTTGTATTAGTTATATTATGTGTGTAATATAAAGTATTTCACTGGTCAGACTTCAAGTTCAGCAGAATTTACTGAAAGAAACATCTCAGAGAGTAACCCCACTGTGGTGACTATGTTCAGCTGTACTCGAGTATTTGTTCTGATTACATTACTTCTGATCAAAAACTAGCGAGTCAACAACTTTGCTAACAGCCAAACATCAACAAGGTCACCAACAGCAGACATAGCAGCCAGCTAATATTACTGACTAGTCCAACAGCAGTCAGCCCAGCTCGGCGTCTGTCTTTCAGCCTTTTATTTCACCAAGCTCTCACCAACCACTAAAAGTCAGTCCCAGATTTACTCTTGTCCGGCGGCTTCTTGCTCGCTCACTCTCTCCTTTTCTCTTCTTAGCTTCCTCCGTCAACGTCCTCTTCACTCTCTTCTCCTCTGCCATTATGTACAGCTAACAGCAGCTACAGTTTACTACTGCTTTGCTGCTTTGTTTACTTCACTGTCCATCAGGAAACTCTGTAAATCATCAGAGAGTTGAGGCACTAAAGCTGACAGCAGTAGTGGTCTTGTTTCTCTCCTCTGATTGGCTGGTTGCTGATCACCCTGATGAGTCATCCTTAATGAGTTCGTTAACGTTCGAGTCAGTAGAAGACGCCCAGAAGGCCAAACTGGCTCTGAATGGAGCAGACATCTACGCCAGCTGCTGCACACTCAAGATTGAATACGCTCGGGTAAACACACACACACACACACACACAAACACACACACACACAAACCCACAGTGCTCTCGACACACACACACTCTCAGGCCCACGCACACACACCCACCCAGAGGTGCTGTGCTCTGTCGCCCCCTGCAGCCCAACAGACTGAACGTCGTCCGCAATGACAACAGCAGCTGGGATTACACCAAACCCTTCCTCCTGCACCGAGGTAGGGTGCCCCACACACACGCACACACACACACACACACACGCGCGCACACACACACACACACACACACACACACACACACACACACACATGCACACACAGAGTTGTGTTTATCAGAGGGGGAGTGCTCACCACCCGCTGCTCCGACCTTATGTGGGTCAGACTGCTAACCACTACACCAAGACTGCCATAGTTAACTGATGTGTGTGTGTGTTGTGTGTGTGTGTGTGTTGTGTGTGTGTTGTGTCATTGCCTCTAACAGCAACCTTCCTGTCAGCTCTTATTGGATTAAGATTTCTGTGTGTGTGTGTGTTGCAGAGCGAGGAAAGGGGAGGCAGCGTCAGGCCATCCTGGGAGATCATCCATCCAACAGCTACGGTACCGTCCACCTGTCCGCCTCTCTCCTCCAGCTGTGTCATCACAGTCCTTCACTGTTTCTAATCCCAGTTTGTGCCTCTGCAGGCCCACACTGCCCCCTACTGCCTCTGCCTGCTAACAGCAGGTACAGGAGGCGCAGTGAGGAGGTGCAGGACATGATCTCCTACCCAGTTCTCCTCCCTAAGACCTCCTCTTCCTCCTACCTGGCCCATGCAACCTCCAGCTCAGTCGCCATGGTGAGCAGCCTCCATCCCGCCAAGATGAACTGCAGCCGCATCTTCAACCTCTTCTGTCTCTACGGCAACGTGGAGAAGGTGAGCGCCGCCATCGGTGTCTGACTCTGCCTCCTGCTTTGATAACCACTCAAACAAACCTGACCTGATCGGGTGTCTCTGCAGGTGAAGTTCATGAAGAGCGTTGCTGGCACGGCGTTGGTGGAGATGGGAGACGAGTACGCCGTGGACCGAGCCGTCACTCACCTCAACAGCATCAAGGTGTTCGGCAAAAAACTCAACGTCTGGTGAGTGCTGATGAAACCACATCGAGGAGACAGAACCAAGGCAGTCACGTCCCTGACTGACCTCCTTCTTCCTTCTATTTGTTTTCCTCCCATCCCTATGTGGTTCCTACGTGCCTCCATCTATCCACCGCCCTCTCAGTGTGTCCAAGCAGCAGGCGGTGATTCCCAGTCAGGTGTTTGAGCTGCCCGACGGCTGCAGCAGCTACCAGGACTTCAGTCTGACCAGAAACAACCGCTTCAGCAGCGCACAGAGCAGCAGGAACATCATCCAGCCGCCGGCTGCCGTCCTGCACTTCTACAACGCCCCGCCCAATCTCAGTCAACACCAGCTGCACAAGGTGAGGTCACAGAGAATTAGGGGCCAAGTACAGAGTACAGGCTGCTGAGCCCGGTTACATCGCCCGCTCGCCCAGCTCCGGTTCTGGCACAACACTGGCTTAGCATTCCCCCGCAGCCTCGGCCCTGTAAACCTCCTCCTCCTCTTCTTCTTCTTCCTGTTGTCCAACACACCTGTGGTACAAAAACGTTCTCACACAGCAGTCTGTAAATTCTGCAATACAGCGCTCAGTGAGGCGGCTGGGACCACGTCAAACTTTTACTTGTTATATATCATGTGGTCCAGATCTTGACCCGGTCTTCTGCTTTGGTCTTGATCTGGTTTCAACCCCTCAAAGTCTTGTGCTGTGTTTGTAGCTTCCGTTTCCTCCGTACATCTTTAGGTGGTCTTGAATACACATTTTTATTTTGTCATTTTATTCTTTTATGCAGGCACAAACCAACTTATCTTCCTAAAAGGAAGCTATGGTCAGCCTCACACATGTAAACAAACCGACTGTGTCTCTCATCTGCAGCTCTGCACTGAACACAACGTTCCCGCCTTCACCAAGTTCAAGGTCTTCGATGCCAAACGTGAGTTCAACCGCAGAAGAGCTATACAGAAATATAAATCTGTATCTAAGATTTGATTACCTTTGAACTCACACGTCTTTCCTCCTCCTCCTCCTCCTCCTCCTCCTCCTCCTCCTCTTTGTCCCAGCAGCCAGCTCAAAGACTTTGTCTGGTCTGCTGGAGTTTGACAGTAAAACTGAAGCTGTGGAGGCTCTGACCGTCCTCAACCACCACCAGATCAGAATACCCAGTAAGTACTCAGTAACTGATGCCGACACGCAGTCATCCAATCAAACGCTTTCTCTCTTCTGACGCCGCCGGAGCGGAGTGCTTCCTGTTTGATCCAGTCTATGAGTGACTGTGAGGGCTGCTACAGTCATCTCTGTCCGGGCCTCACTGATCACTGTACAGAACCACAGCTTCAGAACTTTATTCAGACTGGATCAGATTTTAGACACTATATATTTGCTGTGTAACCTGCATCCACCACTAGATGTCAGACTTCACACAGACCTGACTGTTTGTCTTGAACTCGTTCTTCCTCTCTGACCTACAGACAGCTCCAACCCTTTCACCCTGAAACTCTGCTTCTCCACCTCCTCCCATCTGTGAGCCAGAAACAAGATGGACGCCACAGTCACCTGGTCCTCCGGGACGAACTGGAGTGAAAGTTTGTTCATTACAAGACGGACAGAAGATTTGCATTTTACCCTGAGAGGTGTCTAAATGGATGATTTGTGCTTATTTGGAGTCATGAAGAAGAAAAGCACCTTAATGACTTTTTAGACCTTGTGAGTTTTTTTATGTCTGAGAGGAAACACTGAGCCGTTTCTTTAAATCACACACGAGAAATCGAATCAATAAATGACTTCATCGTCCACAAAAAGGTCCTTTCATATCCTGAAGATAACTGCACAGATATCAGCTGTAAGTCACCGTGAAGCACAGATGGAGGATGTTGTTGAACAACAGCTATCAGCTGAATTCAGAGTCAGCTGGTAGCTCAAAGGTTCATCGTTTTATTTGATTGGTCGGCTTCAGTTTGTATTTATTTTAAATGATGAGTAAATGTTCAGATCAGTGTGTCGTGTTTCAACTTTTTTATTGTTTTTAATTACATTTCTGTGACTTCCATTGTGCATTAAAGATCGTAATATTCGGAGGAACCAACTTTACTGAGGGATCACAGGAGAGCAGAAGTGAGTCAGTCTCCATAAGTCCCCATGTTCAAATGTCCAACTTCACAGCAGAAATAAACATGTTTACAGCCTGGTACAAAAAACAGTTTTGGTCTCTATAGCTAATTTCCCCGTTCATGACAACTGTACTGAGGGTGAATTTATATACAACTCACCTGTTCAGATTATATTAAGGCTTAAAGTTATGCAGGATTAAGAGCGTGGACGCTTTGATTGTGTGACCAGACACCTGTAACGACACAGGTGGGTGTCGTTACAGGTGTCTGGTTTCAGTAACCAGCCTTCATTCAGCTCCACCCATGCTCCACCTCTTTGTGGAGTCTGTGGAGGACGTCATAGAGACTACGTCCAGGTTTTAGACAGTCTGCGGGGACGTCACGGAGACTACGTCCAGGTTTTAGACAGTCTGCGGGGATGTCACGGAGACTACGTCCAGGTTTTAGACAGTCTGCGGGGACGTCACGGAGACTACGTCCAGGTTTTAGACCGTCTGACAATGACCCCAAACACACCTCCAGGCTCTGTAATGACTATTTGACCAAGAAGGAGACTGATGGAGTGCTGCGTCACATGACCTGACCTCCACAATCACCTGACCTAAACCCAGCTGAGATGATTTTGGATGAGTTGGAGCGCAGAGTAAAGGATGAGCAGCCAACAAGTGCTCAGCATGTATGGGAACTCTGACCTCTGACCTCTGGTTGCTCTGTGCAGGTTTTAGATAAAACAACCAGATGTCTGAGAAACTGAAAGCAGGAACATGATCTGCTACAAGTTTTCATAAGACACTGCAGCTGGTTTAGTGTTTTCATCAATAATTCAGAGACTGAATGATTTCAGATGTGAATCCTCCGCGAGCCTCCATCCTGCTCCACACTGCACCAACAACAGCTAACACTGCAAACTGCAGGTCAGAGCTTCACCTGTCACGCAGGTCGCTCTAGAAAGACTATTGTAAGTAGACGAGGATCGACGGTATGATAAGTGCAGCTCGTGACCGGCCTCTCATCAGATAGCACTCAGCCTCATCCAGGTGTGAAGACAGATTAAAATGTGACCAAACCAGCTGCAGAGGACACACAGCACAGAGGAAACCAGGTCAAACGTTTGAACCTGCAACTCTCTCTGCAGTCAGCATGCACTGAGTGAGGACGGGTTCACTGAAGCAGCTGATTGTCCCGGCTCAAATCCATTTTCTACAGAAGAGTCACAAGATTTCCAAAACAGGTTCTGACATTCAGGCTGAATTAGGTCTGATTTCACAGCAGTTAGGTCAGAACTTAAAATGTGTTCTCTTAAAGGTCCAGTGTGGAACATTTAGGACGATCTGTTGACAGGAAACGAACATAATATTTATGTTTTCATGAGTCTATAATCACCCAAAAATAGGATTTGTTGTGTTTCCATTATATTTTATATCTTACAGAGGGATTGGGTCCTCTTCTACGGAGTCCGCCATGTTTCTACGGTAGCCCAGAATGGACATACATCATTACGTTGATATATATGATTTTATTTTGGCGGGTTTCCACTTGGTTTCCTCTGTAAACGACCACAAAGCGTCCCCGGTTTCCAATCTTCTGGAAGCTGGACCTTTTATTTCTCATGTTTGTTCTTGTAAAGGTTATAAGAACAACAACAGTTACAGTTTTAGTGCTATTGTGGTTACAGATGTCACATATCTGGTACCAAATCAAAGAGGAAGTTGTGTTTTGCATTTATTCAAATGACAAATGACTCTTTGTATAAATATATTCAGCACAGCAGAAAATATAACCCAACCTCCGCAAAAAAAACTTTTTGGAAGACAGACTACTGTGTTAGCATCACTTAGCATTCAGCTACAAGAACAACTACAACTCCCATGAGTCTTGTGCTTACAGAACAATTGTTTTATCTTCATTCAAGTGATGTTTGATGACTTCAGCAGCACATTTATCTCAGAATGAGGTCGGCAGCATGTTTAATTTAAGGAAAGACGCTCTCAATGGAGGCTAACCTTAGCATAGCAGAGCTAACAGCTAGCTAGCTCTGCTGAGGGGGCGGGGCCTCGGCTGCGTACTTTAGGACCCTGCGGAAACCACCGCGGCGTCGTGGACTCCTGTGACGTCAGGACAGACTGCTGCCTGCTATCAGCGGGAAAGATGGCGGCGGAGGAGAACAGGTTGAAGCAGCGGAGTCACACAAACAGCGTCTTTAAAGAAGGTAACGGAACAAACGGCGGGCTTTAAACGGTGTTACCGACGCCACGGGAGGAGCGGTGTGTTTTTTTGAACACCTGGCCTCGGTCGTTGTGTGTTTTGTTGATGATGAACGGGTTGTAATGACACCGCAGGGAGCGCTCCGCTCCGCTCCGCCGAATCATCGCATCTCCTGCCGCGTCCCGCCGCGTCCTGCTGCGTCCGAGCGGGCAGAAATGACTGAAAACAAGCTGCTCCTGACCGGAGACGGTCACCGTGGGGTTCGTGTTTGAACCGCTGTGTGCTCGGTATATTTGTCACGAAGCACCCGGTGCTCTGTTCACTGTCTCCGGCTGCTGCCCTCACCTTCAGCTCGGTGTGTGTGTGTGTGTTTGTTGTTAGCGGAGCGAGCTAACCTAGCTGCTAGCTAGCCGCTCCGAGCTAACGCTTCATTGTTATTTAAAGGCAGCTGCGTGCTAACAGAGGCTAGCAGCTAACGCCTTGTGTGCTTTGTATCTGTGAGCTAACAGCAGCGGGAACAGGCTGGCATCATCACCGGCTGTGTGTGGCTTCAGCTCGGGTAGCGGACACACACACACACACACACACACACACACACACACACACACACACACACACACACACACACACACACACCTTGCGGTGGATGACACGGTGGTTTAACGGAACCGGCTCGTAACGGTGCAGCCTGGCAGCTCTCAGAACACTGACTACTCTTAAATGTCCGGAACCGGAGGGTGGCCGGTTCAAGTCCAGTATGGAAGGTGGACCGGTAGCTGGAGAGGTGCCAGTTCACCTCCTGGGCACTGCCGAGGTGCCCTTGAGCAAGGCAAGGCACCGACCTCCCCCTACAACTGCTCGCAGGGGCGCTGCTCTGTGTGGCTGCCCATCATCTCTATTTATTTTAACCTGACAGAAGTCAGATAACATTAACTAATGACACTGTGTGACGCTGTCAGGTGAGGTTTCAGGTGATCTGAGCTGTGGCTCGGAGGTAGGTAGGTGGAGGGTCATCTAATCAGATGATCGGTGGTTCGATCCCCGGCTCCTCCAGTCTGCATGTCGAAGTGTCCTTGGGCAAGACACTGAACCCCAAACTGCTGCTGAAGGCTGCACCATCGCTGTGTGAATGATATGTTGTGTAAAAGAGCTTTGAGGAGAAATAAGTACAGTCCATGTACATCAACATTAAGTATGTGAGCTATGTGAATGGTGTCTCTCCTGTCTGACTCGCTGTCAGGTGCAGTGTCTTGGCACAGGTGTTACAGGTGTTATCGTGCACTGACTATCTTGAAGTTGGCTAATCATTATCACAGGTGACCGACATCGAGTTCAGGGTGCACAGTTTGTAGAAACTCTACGAGCATGTTTGTCTGGACGGTGAGTTGGGTTAGTTTAGGTGTGACTCGCTCTCTCTCTCTGGCTGATGGTGTAACCTCCACCTCGCCTTATCACTGCTTTGTCAGCGTGACAGCTGAAATGTTGTCAACTGTCAGTTCTTGCGCTGTCTGACTGTGTTTGACTGCTGCCGGTGTCGTTGCAGCTGCAGAGAGCTGCACACTGTGTGCTCAAACCAAAGTGGGGCAAACGCGGAGCTGCGTGTCATGTGATGTATCGCTGTGCTGGTGTAGTTTTTTATCCTCTTACACTTACAGATTCACATTTTCAGCTTCGGCCCTCTGAACTGCTGTTTGGTGACAGAGAGTGTGAAGTGTGTGCAGAATGAGGAAGGACTGCAGATTTGTTGAGTCAGACGTGGTGAGGAATGTTAAGATGCTGTCGTGTGTTCTTATGTATCCATAAGTGGTTTACAGCCCTCGCCCACAGGCCTGCAGGTCAGCAGACTCTTACTAAAGTGTCGTGTCCGGGCGGTGTAGTGACGGTGACTGATCTGCTGTGACCAAAAATGATGCATGCACCATCTTCTCTGAACAGTTGTTGATGTTGGTGTCGCCCCGCCTCTTCCTGTGTCTCTCTCTTTGTATCAAACAGGAAGCGCTGCTGGTGTGTCTGTCTGTGCTGAACGTAAACGATGTGACACAAACAGGAAATCACTTTTTATTTCTCCGATTAACGACTTTATCGAGGCCGACGCTCGCTCACTCTCATTCACTGTCTGCGTCGCTCGACCGCTGCTGTAATTGAACTTCTTTGTGTTTCTAATTCGCAGCATAAATTTCAGTCAGACTCAGATTTAGAAGCTGCTTCATGAAATAAACAAAGTCAGAACACGACAGATTGAGTCTCAGAGTTTAGACTGAGGAGGTCGTAGTGTGATGAAAAGTTTGATCCAACCCGACTCCAATGATGGAAACACCTGAACCTGTTTCCTCTGAGCTGATCATGAAACATTTGCTACGTTAAATTAACAACAAGTGTGTGTTTAGAAGTCATAAATCAGATAATGAGACTTTTGATGCTTCATAAATAAAATACTAAAAAGCTTGTTAAGAGTTCAAATTGTCAAATTCAGCTTACAGTGACTCAGATTCTGGACATGCTTCAATAAAATTTAACTTTTCTCTCTGTGGATGAAATATTAATGTTTTATGTTGTTCATGGTTTGAGCTTCACGCTCAGTGGACTGACCCGGATCACTGCTCTGATTCAAAGCCTCGGTTAAACGTGTCATTGTCCGAGAGTTTTAATGTCGGCCCGTCCAGATTTAGATCTTCCCCGCGCTGATCATGTGACGCTCTGTTGGCGTCGTCGTGTTGCTGCCCGCGGGGCTCTCACATGAGCCCGACGAGCTCAGCGCTGACCTGAATGAAGACTCCTCCTCTCATGAGGACGCTCGGGCTGCCTCCGGTTAGCTTCAGCATCACAAGACGGCGTCTGAGTGAGCGCTGTCATGTGAGCGCTGTCATGTGACCGCGTGGTCCAGCAGTATTTACACAGACCTGACTTCAGACCAGTGAGCTGGAGCTGGAGATGACTCTGACCTATCAGGTGAAGGTAGAGAGGATGCAGCTCAGTGAAGTGTGAATGCTGCCATACAAGGAGAGCTGCAGGCTTAAATCTGACTGTAGGACAGTTTACTGTAAACCTGCAGAGATCACGGGAGCTTTGTGCGTCCACGCCGGGCCGCCTCTTATGTCCACGTTAATGTGTTACCTTCGACTTGAGGCCGACTGTTCAGCAGCTCGAGTCGACAAACAAACAGATGATGAGCTTTTATCAGCTCGTTAATGTTGATTAAATGAAGCGACGTGAACTCGTTTTCCAGATCAGCTGGAAAATCTGAACAACCAATAAGAGCCCAGCGATGGGTGTCTTCAGCCAATCAGCTGTCAGAAGCTGAGCTTGTGTTTTGTCCCCCTCAGGTGGCCACGGGTTCAAGTCCTCCACGATGAGGCGTGAGGAAGAGGAGGAGGAAGACGACCTGCTGGAGGAGGAAGAGGAGGAGGATCTTGGCGTGGCCAGGCCGGTTCAGATCGTGGTGGCGGATGAGGAGGAGCACTCGTTCTCGCTGCAGGAGGAGGCGCTGGAGCGGCTGCTGCTGCAGGAGGAGGTGCAGGACCTCCATGTGGTCGTCGTCTCCGTGGCCGGAGCTTTCCGCAAAGGGAAGTCCTTCCTGCTGGACTTCATGCTGCGCTTCATGTACAAACAGGTACAGTCGACGCAGAAATACAAAATATTGATCAACATTTATTAAATCATTTTGTTCAGTTCACGTTATCGCTGTGATTTAAACTCATGACCGCTCAGTGTGAAAGCGCTGCTTTGATCGATAGAAATAAAAAAATGACTTTTTGTTAAAGCGTTAACGTTAAACGTTTGTTTCGTGTCGTCACGTCGAGGCCGCTGCGTTGGTTTGGTCCGTTCTCCATCAGGAGCGTTTCAGAAATGTTTTCCCTCCAGACTTTAACGTGATCTGATTTGGTCATTTTTCATGTTACCGTTTGTGTGACTTCCTGTCAGCTCTTTTAGCACGGACGCCGTCACGCCAACACAAACATGTTTTACACGCCGCGCTGTGTGATAATCCAACGAGAGGCTGCTCTTGTTGTTGTTGTGTGTCTTCAGTTGGTCTTGATTGGTCGACGTTCGTCAGCGGTGGTTTTTATGGTTTCATGTGACGCGGGCAGCGTTTGTCCTTTCAGTGGAAACATTTGTCCACTTCCTGTCAGCTGGTCATACCAACCCCTGCAGCAGTGAAGTGTGTGTGTGTGTGTGTGTGTCGACCTTTTGGCCGTGTTAATCTACGGTAAGCACAGAGGAACGTTCTGGAAGTTTCATCACGCTGTAAAGAGGATTTTTATCCGGGCACAATGCGAGCTCTGTGGCTGGGCCTCTGCAGAGCTCACTGCTGCTTATGTCACACATAAAGACCACCTTTATGCATAGAATAAGCCCCGCCCACACAGGGCAGGTCACCTGCACAGGTCAGTTTGGACAACAATGACACAGAGGATCGACATTTCTATTCTGTTCACAGCACAGACGCTGCCCTTTGTGTCGAATCAGTGAGTCAGACTGATTTCACGGACACGTTAGAAAGTTTTCTGCATCAGTGTGATTAAAGTTCATCGATTTGTGACTGAATTCTGATTTTTACTGTTACCGTACTCTGTAGTTTAACCTGTCAGAGCGCCGTCATGTTAAATAATTCCATCAAAAGACGTTAAATAAAGTCCTGATGTTTGTTTTTAGTCCGAGTGTCTCCTCTCCTTGATATCCTGTTTGTTTCCACACTAAATATTCATCACGTGACGTAAATAACACGCCTTCTACACGTCATTATATTGTCTAATAGACTCTGTATGTAATGTTAAACTGAACTGTGCGATGACCTCTCCACCCTCCTCGTCTCTTTCCAGTCGTCTGGTTCGTGGGTCGGCGGGGAGGAGGAGCCTCTGACCGGCTTCACCTGGCGAGGCGGCTGCGAGAGGGAGACCACGGGCATCCTGGCCTGGAGCGAGGTGTTCGTGGTGGAGAAACCAGACGGCAGCAAGGTCAGTTTACAGGCCGACAGGGAGGCTGCTACAGTCATCTGTGTCCGGGCCTCACTGATCACTGTACAGAACCACAGCTTTACAACTTCATTCAAACTGGATCAGATTTTAGACACAATATATTTGCTGTGTAACCTGCATCCACCTCTGATGTCCTCCAGCTGCTCAGCTAACGGCCCGCAGGTGCCCTTAACGGCCCCGCAGGTGTCCTTAACGGCCCCGCAGGTGTCCTTAACGGCCCCGCAGGTGTCCTTAACGGCCCCGCAGGTGTCCTTAACGGCCCCGCAGGTGTCCTTAACGGCCCCGCAGGTGTCCTTAACGGCCCCGCAGGTGTCCTTAACGGCCCCGCAGGTGTCCTTAACGGCCCCGCAGGTGTCCTTAACGGCCCCGCAGGTGTCCTTAACGGCCCCGCAGGTGTCGTAATCAGAGCTGTACTTCCTGTTTCATTTGTATTAATTTCAGCTAATTGTTGTTGTTGCAGGTTGCAGTTCTACTAATTGACACACAGGGGGCGTTTGACAGCCAGTCGACCATCAAAGACTGCGCCACGCTGTTCGCCCTGAGCACCATGACCAGCTCTGTCCAGGTGTGTGTGTCCTGTGTGTGTGATGTTTTTAAGTAATAGTCTCGGTGTGATGGTTCCAGTTGGTTTACAGGTTTGTGTGTTTCAGGTGTACAACCTGTCCCAGAATGTCCAGGAAGACGACCTCCAGCACCTCCAGGTCAGTTATCAGTAATGCTAAGCTAAGCTACATCATGGAAACTGCATGCATGTTAGCATGTTAGCATGTTTGTTTGGCTTCAAGGTGAGATGGTTGTTGTTCATGTTGGTGTTGAGCGTCAGGAAAGAATCATGGCAGGTACCACGTCTGTCACAGCTGTTTTCCTGATGGTGTCTTCAGGTCAGGCACAAATCTCTCTCAGTGGAAACTTTTCTTCTTTCTTTGGTCCAAACTGCTCGTCACTGCACGTCAGATCACGTTCACAGTGAATCGAACAGAGGACAGCAAAGTTTTTACACATTCTTTTTGTCAGCTGATATAAAGAATCAGCCTCCTGCTGCAGCGTTGGAGCTTTGTCGAGTGTTCTGAGCAGTAAATGGAAAATCTTTGATGGACCGGATAAAGCTGTAGCACCAATCAGACGTGCACACATTTGTTCCTGTGCTAATGGAGCTGTATGACTCTGTTGTGGTGCTTTAATTCGATTTCAAGCTGACCGGATGTTTCCTCTCTTCAGCTCTTCACAGAGTACGGACGACTGGCCATGGAGGAAGTCTACGAGAAACCCTTTCAGGTGTGAGCTTCAAAGCACGTTAATATTCAGTTTGATTTCCAGAGGCTTCATTTACCTTCTGACACCACGAGGTCCTTAAATGACTGAATGAAAGACCAGTTAAATAATCAGCTTTATCTTTGACGTGTCACTCTGTGAAAGTCCTCGACATGGTGCCTTCAGCTGACTACAGCTGTAAAGTGTAAAGTTTTGTCCCTTAAAGACATAGTTAAGATAATTACCCACTTTTTAATGACCTGTGATCAAATATCAATCATGGATCAGTACCCTGAATGTTCTTTGTTCAGACGCTGATGTTCCTGATCAGAGACTGGAGTTATCCATACGAACATCCGTACGGTCTGGAGGGCGGGCAGAGCTTCCTGGAGAAACGGCTGCAGGTTGGTTTCACCGCTCAGGCTCAGGTCGTGTGGATCAGTGACGGGCCGAAAGGTTCTGACGTTAATGAGTTGACGTTTGTGTTCAGGTGAAGCAGAACCAACACGAGGAGCTGCAGAACGTCAGGAAACACATCCACTCCTGCTTCTCCAACATCAGCTGCTTCCTGCTGCCTCACCCCGGCCTCAAGGTGGCCACCAACCCTCACTTTGACGGACGGCTCAGAGGTGAAACACTGACACGGCAACCAGTCCCCCCAAACAGACAGGGCAACAGACAGGGCAACAGACAGGGCAACAGACAGGGCAACAGACAGGGCAACAGACAGGGCAACAGACAGGGCAACAGACAGGGCAACAGACAGGGCAACAGACAGCTCTCTGGGCTTTCTAAAGCTCGGTTGCCGTGATGTTTTGTGATAGCTCGGCTCTGCAGCGACACATCCGATGATGCTCTGACAGTTTCTGAGGTTCAGCTGTGGTGACGTCTGATCATTGCTGTGTCTCAGATATCGATGATGAGTTTAAGAAGGAGCTGGTGAACCTCGTCCCCACGCTGCTGTCTCCAGAGAACTTGGTGGAGAAAGAGATCGGAGGAGTTAAGATCACCTGCAGAGACCTGCTGCAGTACTTCAAAGTGAGTATGCAACTGCTCAACATGGCCGCTCATTCATTATTTCAACACAAAGACTCTCAGTGTGCTGAGCAGATCAAACTTGAACGTCCTTTCTGTTTTTTTTTTCTTGATTTCAAGTCGGGCTCGACGTCTCATTCTCCACATTTTGTTTTTCAGGCTTACATGAAGATCTACCAGGGAGAGGAGCTTCCTCACCCCAAGTCCATGCTGCAGGTCAGTTCAGCTCGCTGTTTAACAGCGCCACCTGCTGCACACTTTACATCAGGACATTTGTCTTTTGTCAAATCTAGTAAAGCCTAAAAGGTGAACATGTACACAGCACAGTGTGAGGAGTGTTTCTTCCATGTTCGACCTTCAGTCTTTCATCTCATGATCCATGATTTCAGTCCAGTTATCTGCTGGAGGTGGCTCCATCTGTAACAAGTCATCATTTTCAGAAGATGTCTGTCATTTCCTGTAGAGGGAATCAATCTGTCTAATCACATCATAAAGATGTGGTGGTGGTTCACTCCACGTTTTCTCTGACCGTTGTGATCCGCTGATGCCAGCACGTCGTCATTTTAGGATTTTCCTTCAGCAGTTCACGTCAACACAAAGAGCAAGAAGTTTTGCTGATATTTAATTTAAGCTTCTGTTAAAGTTTAGAAACCGCTGATGGAAGTCTGACTGAGTATTATTTAATGCACTTAGAAGAAGACTGAACTAAGTCCAACTATAACTAAAGTTTGTTCGCTGTAGGTCGCTGTGTTGAACGTTAGTCTGTCCTCTGAAGTCACGTGACTGAAAACTATAAAAGTTTAAATATCAAGAAGCTTCATACGACGTTTGTTTGATCCACATGGGTTAGAAAGAGTTGTTTAAAGGTGTTTTTCTCGTCGGTTTCCTAGGCAACAGCTGAAGCTAATAACCTTGCAGCTGTAGCAGGAGCCAAAGACGTATACAACAAAAGCATGGAGCAGGTAACGCATCACTTCCTGTTCTTGGATGACCTGCTGCATGCAGAGTTTGCTTGATAAATGAAATTCTTCAACTGATGCGGTCTCCACGTGTTTGCAGGTCTGCGGCGGGGACAAACCTTACATTTCCCCGGCGGAGTTAGAGCGCCGTCACGTGGAGTTGCGGCAGGCGTCGGTGCGACACTTCCGCTCCGTTAAGAAGATGGGCGGAGAGGATTTCTGCCGGCGCTACCAGGAGCAGCTGGAGGCGGAGCTCGACGAGGCTTACACCAACTTCAGCAAGCACAACGACGGCAAGAACATCTTCTACGCCGCGAGGACGCCCGCCACGCTGTTCGCCGTCATGTTCGTCATGTACGTGGTGTCGCTGGTCACGGGCTTCGTGGGCATCAACTCGGTGGCCACGCTGTGTAACCTGGTGATGGGCGTCACTCTGACGGCGCTCTGCATCTGGGCGTACGTCAAATACTCTGGAGAGTTCCGCGAGGTCGGAGGAATCATCGACCAGGTGGCTGAAACCCTCTGGGAACAGGTGAGAGCAGACAGATCACCTGATGACAGGTCAGTGTAGATCCACACCAGTTACCAGACGTTACATTTCCTCGTGTCTTCTGTGGTTGTTGATGACCTCATCGATGGTTTAGTGGCTGAAAGAGACATCCTGTTTTATATTTTCAAAATAAGAGCCAATGTGTTCTTTCTTCTTCTCTTCCTCTTCCTCTAACTCTTCCTCTTCATTTCCTCTCAATGCTTCCAGAGGACTCCTCGAAAGGTGAGCACTGAGGAGTCAAAGTTCTGATCATCTGGACAGCTTCTTTAAAAATATATTTATTTGTTGTTTTCAGTGAAGTGTGTCTTTGTGTTGATCTAAATATTCGTGGAAGATTCAGTCGTCTTCGTGACGTTATTTTACCCTCCAGGGCTCGGCGCTGGTCACGTGACTGAATATCTTTAAATTTAAATAAGATCTCAAAGCTTTATTCAACCTTTGATCAGTTTGGTCCAGCCAGGATTCATCAGATCTGGTGTCAATCGTACGTACGAGTTAGAAAGAGTTCAAATGTTTTTAGATTTTCAGTTTCAGTCTTTGAATTTGATGATGATGATGATGATGATGATGATGATGATGATGATGATGATGATGATGATGATGATCTCTCATGACCTCACCTCCACCTCATCCTCATCTTCCTCCAGGTTTTCTCCAAACTCTTCGAAGTGGCCCGGAGTCGAGTCCCGTTGGGAAACCTGATCCCGGCGCCGCGACCCCGGCTCGCCTCAAACAACAACGTGAAGAAGAAAAACTAGCAGCACGTCACGTGGACCCCGTCACGTGGACCCCTCCCCCCTCCCTCACCCTCGGCTCGGTTTTGAAACGACGCTTTGAGACGTGTAAATCAGTTCTTGTTGTCTGACTGTAGGTGACGGCTCCTCGCCGCGCTGGCTGTAGGTTTAAGGACTCGCTGTAGACCCGGACGAAGCAGTGTGATGTATTTTGTTATTTGTCAGTGGGCGGGGTTAAGGTATTTATTGGTGGGAGGGGCCATTATTCTATCACAGAGTGTCAGCCCAGGTGTGCGTTCACCTGCAGGATGACGACTCGTCGCTAATGATTCCCATTTATGTGAATGTATGAATGAAGAGCATGACCACAGACCCTCCTCCTCCTCCTCCTCCTCCTCCTCCTCCTCCTCCTCCTCCTCCTCCTCCTCCTCCTCCTCCTCCTCCTCCTCCTCCTCCTCATGGTTTCCCTCCTTCCTGTCGTCTCTGTCAGGTTTGTTTTCTGTCGCTGGGCGGCGTCACGAGGAGGAGTCACAACCAAAGTTTACAGCTTTACTCGCAGAGGCTCAGACTGAGCGGACTGACAGACTGCAGCTCGGCTTCGGGGAAATCTGACACTTTTTCTCAGAACCACAAACTCGTGGGCGCGTTTCTGTCGACTCGATCCGTAAACTCTGACATGAAGTCAGATTTCACCAAAAACTTGACGTTGATGAATAGATCATAAATATTCACTGAGTTCTTCCCGGAGCTTTTGACTGAATCCGACAGTCTTCTTCAGTCACCACATGACCTTGTGACAAAATTTACTACAAACTGCTCGAGTAGTTTCATTTGCAAAACTGACGTTCTGTCCTACCTGTTGTCCAGTCGTCCTCTTCAGCGTCGTGGCGAGCAGAAAATAACGTTCAGATCGTCTGTGTGACTGAATCTGTAATTTTAAGATGATGTAATGTTTTTAGATTTCAGAAGTTTAATCAGTGTCGTTTGAAGAACTGTGATTGACGCCAACAGACCGAGCTCACCTCGACGTGTTTAACACTTTATCTGAATTCACCGGTTTGAAATACATTCTGAGGATTTAAATATTTCCAGATGTTTTGGACACTTTGTCCTGCAGACGCCTCCATGAGTTTGTTGGACTCTGTAAGTAAAAAGAAGCTAAATTTCCCTCCAAACCAGCCGAGCCGTGAAGTAACCGCCACACGAGTGGACCAGATCTCGACCTGATGATCTTTCCTTGATTATTCTATCATTATTTTGATGATCATGACTTTCAGTATTGACTTCTTGTTTTGTGTTTTTAAAGGTTCATTTTTTTTGGGAGATGTTCAGACGGATCTGAAGAAGCTGGACTCCCGACACTTTATCCTCCAGCTCTGTATTTAACGCACAAACACGAGATCGACCTCTAAAAAATTAAATTAAAGATTATTTCCACGTAGCTCGTCGTCGGTCCTCTTGATCTGACTGCCGGTGTTTCAGAGACTGAAGCTTTTTAATGTTTTCCTCCTGTAGATAATTATTTAACTCGAGTGTCATTCCTCCTCATCATGAAGCTCCTCCTCCTCTTTAGTTAAACACTAAAAATCATTTCAGCTGTCGTATCACCAACACAAAACAAACTTTTAGTTTTAAAGCCAAAATCTCTGAATGAAAGGTTCACTCCAAACGTCGTCGTTTATTTTAATCATCATTCCATCCACGACATCATCACCACCGTGTGCTTTTTGTTTTTGTACAGTTTAGTTTTTTACAGCTTCATCCACACATAGGGCATGTGTATGAAATATATACATATATAAATATAAATTTTCTAGACCTTTTTGTAGCTGGAAGAACAACGGTTTGGGTGGTAGACCAGATTCAGCTCACTGGATGTAAAGGAATGCTTTTGTGATTTGTGGATATGTCTAATAAATTCCTTTTTTATATAAATATATTTGTAAATTTAATCTGACATGAGCACTGCGATGATTCCACCCCCTGCTGGCAAAGAATGTTTATAATCTGGATCTTTTCTTTTCTTTTGTCTTCTGTTGCATTTTAAAGTTATTTTCGTTAATTTATTTTTCAGTACAATATTAAACCAAACTCCTTCAAACACACACAGTGCTGTCCGTCTCTTTTTTAATGTGTTTTATTATGCAGAAGTTTAAAGACGTCACTTCAGATCCTTCACATGGGATCAGCTTATTTACAGTCTCTCTGAGGTTCTGATCCAGAGTCAGTGTGTTATGTTACTACATACTACTGCACATGCTCAGTGTGCCGCATGAGAAGTAAACCTGGAAGCTAGAAAAGCTTTTTGGTGACTGTGGAATCATATTGATGTATACATATACATTCTTATTGATCTGAGAGAAAATATGCAGAAAACTAACAGATGCTATCAGATTGACAGAATATTTACATTTACATTTGTGAAGGTAGAGGGACGCCCCTGATCTGGTAGGAACTGGTAGTGCGTTCCACCAACGGGGAACAACAGACGAGAAACGTTTGGATTGCCTTGAGTGAACTGGTGGCAGAGCCAGGCGTCGTTCATTGGAGGGGCGCAACGGTTGTGAGGTAACATATGCCTGTATGAGGACGTTCAGGTAGGTAGGTGCAGTACTGGAGACAACTTTGTATATATAATATAATCTTCATAACTCTGTTTTCATTTGTGTTTAACCACCTAAAAATGAGACTTGTTCTGTTTTTTGTTCAGAATGAGACACTTTTACTTTTAACTCTGACTCTAGAGAGACTTCATGAGTCAAAATGAATCAAGGACTTTCAGCTGCAATCTGCAATCTCACCACTAGATGTCACTAAATTCGACACACTGCTCCTTTAATGATCGTCCAAAAACACGAATGAAAACATTTAAAGGTTTTGTGTTTGTCAGAAGTTTCTCTCCACAGGAGGAGACTCTCCCCCTACACTGAACACAGAAGCACTGAGGAACCATATGGCAATAACCCAAACCCAGGATAAAGAGGTTCAGTGAATGTGGTGTTGAAGGTGTGGAGGTGGATCAGTGTGTCAGAGGAGACTCTGTAGAAGGACAGAGTGCCAGCAGGCCAGTCCACATACACTGCTACTCTGTTAGAGACCGAGGAGGAGGAGGAGGAGGAGGAGGAGGAGGAGGGGAGGATGAATGTTCTTGTGTTATTGTGCCAGACAGAGTAACCATCAACATCAGAACAGCTCAGACTCCAGGACTGATCATTCTCTCCAAACCAGTCTCCTTTCCTTCTGATTCCACTGTAACTCACTGATACATAAACTCTTCCTCTCCACTCGATCTCCCAGTAAAAGCGATCAGTCAGACCATTTCTACACAGCAGCTGACAGTAGTTGAACCTCTCTGGATGATCAGGATACGGCTCGTTCTTCGTCACTAATGTCACCTTCCTGTTGTTGTCCGACAGTTTGAGGTATTTGTTCACTGTGTTTGTATTCACTATGAGTTTACAGGCATCTGATGGAGAGAACAAGACAGAATACAGCAGCAGTTTATCATCTAATGCAACACAATACACAGACATCTTTAACATTATTTCTTCACATTCTGTTGATTATTACAGTCAAATTTTAAATGTTATAAGCGTATTGCACCATTAAAGGTTCAATGTGTTACTTTCAGATTACTGTCATTATGTCCATAGAAGCTGCTGACTGCTGGGCCTCCTCTTCTTCCAGGTGGTCCAAAACGCCTGTGGTACAAACACTAACACTCGGATGGCCTCAGCTCCAGACTACTAAAAGACAGATCAGCTCTCTGAGGTTGTTGTGCACATTTTCAATCTGAGCCTCAGTCTGGGGAGAGTTCTGGTTCTGTGGAAAACCTCATGTGTGGTTCCAGTGCCAAACACTGTGCACCAAAGGGATCAAAAGCACTTAAGACCCGTTGCCTTGACTTCTCACCTGATGAAGACCACGGAGAGAGTCATTTTGAACCACCTCAAACTTCTGGTGGGCCCCAATCTGGACCCCCTACAATACAGCCAACCAAGCATTGGAGTGCATGATGCAGTCATCTACCTACTACACCGTGTTATGGAGTTTTCCTTAGGTTACACGGGGTCAGGTGTGGGCCGTGAGGTCCTCAGCAGTAGTAGTTGTTTGGCTTTGGTTGAAAACAGCAGGTGCCAGCCTATCAACACTGTGGTGACCCGGGTCGAAGAAACCTTATGTTGCCTTCCTAGACATAATAGATAGCTTGATGTGACGTTTCTTTAACATAAACAGACAACAATGTACTGACGGTAACACTAACATGGGTAAAAACATTCTCTTTGACTAATTCTGGGCTTATAGTATTTGTGGTGTTATCTTGAGGTTTAAAGTCTGACCACCAGCATGAGTTCAGCAGAATGTGAGACCGACTCAGGCACTTCTGATGAACTTTGAGAGTGTCTCTAATTCTCCTCGGCCAAGCTTCAATAAATATTACAGCATCAGACATCAGAGGCTCCTGAACACTTTCTTCCCTCCTGAACTCACCATTGACCTTTGACTTCAGCAATTTCTCCACAATACACCGATCCCTCTCACACCTTTGGAAGCACTTTGAGGGTCATGTTTTTGAATTTTCATCCATCACTGCTGAGGGGGAAGTTAGAAAGGACTGGAGTTGACCGCCAGCTGGCTGCATGGACTATCAACTACCTCACCAACAGACCACAGTAAGTGAAGCTTCATGAGCCCACAGGGTACAGTGCTCTCTGCTTTTCTCTTCAGACACTGACAGCTGTCACCTCCAGAAGTTCTCTGATGATACCGCCATTTTTGGACATGTATCAGAAGGAAATGAGCAGGAGTACAGGGCGGTCATCACAGACTTCATCAACTGGTGCGATCTCAACCACCTTCACATCAACGCCAGCAAGACAAAGGAGATGGTGATCGACTTCTGGAGGAAGACATCTCTGGACACACCAGTGAACATCCAGGGATTGGATATGGAGATGGTGGGAGCATACAAGTACCTGGGTGTTCACCTCAACAACAAACTGGACTGGTCGGACTACACAGATGTCCTGTTCAAGAAGGGTCAATGTCATCTCTACTTACTGAGGACACAGAGATCCTTTGGAGTCCGCAGGACTGTGTGATTGATACAAAGGTAAATAACTAAAATCCTCTATACAGACTGAATCATCTTCTTTCAAACTGAGAGTTGAATGCAGATACACAAGCTTTTGATTTAAACTACTTTAACATGTGCTGCCTTGTTCTCATGGATCAAAGTGAACAAACACTTACACTTCCTCAGACCAGGTTTCAGCCTATGCCTTCCACAATGATCCACCCTGGAGGAAGAAACAAAGTCAGAATGAACCTTCAGGAGCTTCTTCATCAATGATCTTCAGAAAGCTTCACTCACATCCACCATCAAGACAAAACATCTGCATTTATAAAACACATCTCATACACACACTCAATACAATAAAATAACAATAAAAAAACAAAACAAATAAAATCCAAATAAATAAAATAGAAATATCAGTGTCAAACTAAAAATGTATTAGAGCCATAGTAAGTAAACAATCTAAAATAACAGAACCAGGGAGGTGAGGAAGTATTCTGAAAATTTAGGCATAAATTTGATTGAAAAAACTCAAATTCTCTGAAAATAATGTCAAAAAAGAAAAGAAAAAAAGAAAATCCCCAGAAAACAAGCAAACTCTAAACTCTCAGTCTATTTGTTGTGGAGAATTTTATTCATCAATGGTCAGTTCAGTGACGCCACCTCAATTCAGAAGAAGACGTTCTCTCTTGCCCGCCAATGTGACCTCAAAATAGTGACATCACTGCTCTATGTCCATAAATGGTCTGTTGTGTCAAGGAAGTGAGACAGCTCTATCCTCTGACCTCAGTTACCAAAGAATGTGTATGTGTGAATCATCATTACCCATCTTTTAAGCCAACATAAACAAGATGTCTTGTGCTCAGAGATAATGTACCGTAATTTTCGGACTATTGAGCGCACCTGAATATAAGCCGCAGGTTTTCATGTTGTAACATGAGATATTTACACAGAAAGACGGTACACGAAAGATTTTTTTTTGTTTTAATTTAAGACACGCTTTTTTTCAAACTGTGCCTGAAAATCGGCAGTATGGCACCAACACTCCATCAACAAGGCATCAACACAGCACCAACAGGCCATCAACACGGGATGAACATGCCTGCATGGTAATAAAATAAAACACAGCACCAACACGGATGATGAGGGTGTGTGCATGATGTGCATGAAGTTCAAAACCAAAATCAAAACTAGTGTCTTCTTCGGCGCATAATCTTTCCCCACATGTCTGTCTCACTTTTGCGTTTACTGAAATCTATAAATTAGCCGCACCGTTGTATAGGCCACAGGGTTCAAAGCGTGTGAAAAAAGTAGCGGCTTATAGTCCGAAAATTACGGTAAATTTGAACTTCTATATCTAGATCAGCTACTAAACGGATCTAAAGTTCAAATTGTTGTGTCAACTGCTGTTTCCAAGGTCAACAATGAATTTTTAGCTTGTCAGTGTGACAGAGAAACAGTGTGTGTGTCTCTTCATACCTGAGAGTGTCCAGTCTCCATTGTGGATTCTTCAGTCCAGCAGACAGCAGCTTCACTCCTGACTCTCCTGGATGATTGTAGCTCAGGTCCAGCTCTCTCAGATGGGAGGGGTTGGATCTCAGAGCTGAGGCCAGAGAAGTACAACCTTCCTCTGTGATCAGACAGCCTGACAGCCTGGAGACACACACACACACACACACACACACACACACACACACAATGACATTTAATTTATTTTCGTGTCATTGCGAATTCTATAATTAAATGAGCTAAATGTTACATTTTCTGATCAGTTTGAGCTGAAATGCATTCTTACAGTCAAATCACACCAGAATCTGTGATCTACAAAGTATTTTGACCCAAATCAACATTCATTTATTTTTGACCACTCAGGAGCTGTAAAACTCTGTGAATAGTATTGTGAAGACTACAGTCTAAACCTGCTCTATATGGAAAGAGATAACTTCTTCAATTTTTCAAATCAAACAAAACTGAACCCTAACCTGAGAGTCTCCAGTGTACAGTGTGGACTCTTCAGTCCAGCAGAGAGCAGCTTCACTCCTGAATCCTTCAGGTCGTTGTTACTCAGGTCCAGTTCTCTCAGACGTGAGGACTGGGAGCTGAGAACTGATGAGAACTCCTGACAGCATTTCTCTGTGAGCCTGGTTTGATTTAACCTGATTAAAAATAAAATGAAACACTTTAACCTTTATGTTTTCCTTTACATTCCAAAATGCTCAGTTTTTCAGAGTTCAGAATATTAATCAAGTGAAGCTGT
This sequence comes from Argyrosomus regius, assembly GCA_946959425.1. Taxonomy (NCBI): domain Eukaryota; kingdom Metazoa; phylum Chordata; class Actinopteri; family Sciaenidae; genus Argyrosomus; species Argyrosomus regius. The sequence continues at coordinate 2,945,269 of OX336883.1, forward strand.
GGAATATTCTTCAAAGTCAAACATGTTGTCATCAACAACAAATCACTTTTGTTTTATCAATGGGAAAATACAGTGTACAAAAAGGATCACAGTGAGCTGACCTGAGAGTCTCTAGTGTACAGTGTGGACTCGGGCCAAACCCTCACCCATACCCACCCCATACCCAAATCCAAAGTGGCTGAGATCCAATGCCAAGAAGCATTTCATGTTTGAAGTATGAAAGCATAACAGTGATCTGACCTGAGAGTCTCCAGTGTACAGTGTGGATTCTTCAGTCCAGCAGAGAGCAGCTTCCCTCCTGAATCCTTCAGGTCGTTGTTACTCACGTCCAGTTCCTTCAGACGTGAGGACTTGGAGCTGAGAACTGATGAGAACTCCTGACAGCATTTCTCTGTGAGGCCGGTTTGATTGAACCTGATAATAATCAATAAAAACAAATGCTTTCTTCTATATTCCAATTTAGTCCAAAATGGTTGTGTCAGTGAGTAGGACAGATTCTCTGTAAGATTTAAAGTGTAAACCAACAGTATAGAGTATAAGACAAACAAGGTTTAGTGAATAACTTAATGACCTATTGATCCTGTTACCTTTTTGTAGCATTCATTACAACAGAATGAATCTTTTTTCAGAGAAAAGCAGTAGTTCTGTCCACTTGACTGTTTGACATTCATCTACTGCAAGGGAAGAAGTTTCTCTGTGTTCACTTTAAATGTCTGTAATTTACTCGGGTGTTATGTGGACACTTGAAGCCTGCAGTGCACATACACCAAGAGTGGACTCTACGGTGAAGTAGGAGACATCTTGTGTCCAACTTTTTTTGACTGATAGAATATGTATTTTTGGGGAGGGACAGAAAATCTTGTTCTTATTTTTATATCTCTGTAAAAGCATGTGTGGAAAAATCTTTTAAAGTAAATTCAGTCAGGTCAAACCCTCACCCATGCCCACCCCATCCCCAAATCCACACAATGTAATCTGACCTGAGAGTCTCCAGTGTACAGTGTGGACTCTCCAGTCCAGCAGAGAGCAGCTTCCCTCCTGAATCATTCAGGTCGTTGTTACTCAGGTCCAGCTCTCTCAGACTAGAGGACTGGGAGCTGAGAACTGATGACAGAGCTTCACAGCTTCTCTCTGACAGATTACAGCCACTCAACCTATAGAGGAATTAGTGATAACAAACACTGATAATGTTTCTGTTGTATACAATGTAAAAAAAAAAACACACCAAATTCTTCACATTTTTTCACATATTCACAAATTCAGATCCAAAAAAGAGTTTCAGAATTTAAAAGATGTAGATTCAGGTTGCTCATGTAAAATTTGTCAAATTCAAATCTAAAGTTTCAAGCCAAGAACAGTAACATCCATGTTACCCAGGACAGGATAGGCAATTGAGTCTGAACATAATTCGAGCATTCGATTTATTGAGCATATTCCACGTTCTCACTTCCAACTTGTAAAATATTGCAACTTGGCCAGAGCTCCTACATTTCAAAATATGACACTACATGTACCCCTCTGTCATTCATGGATGTGCAAGGCCCTGCAGTTAAGTTGGCAAGGATGACTATAAACTGTGTAAATAAATGTAGAGTGTGTCTGACATACATTATTATTGACACTGCAGTAGCACAGAGACTTCAATACAGTTAGTCAAAGGCAGGCTTGAGGTTGCCAAGCAACCAGGGTCAGCTGCAGGTCAGAGCAATTAACTGCAGCTGTGCTCTGTCTGTGTGTGAGTGACTGCTGAGAGACACAGAAAATCTCTAAATGAACCCCCTCCAACTAGTGGACACTAATGCCAAACGGTAGGTCGTATCAAAAAGCCCAAATGACCGTGAGCATCCTCATCTTGTCGACCATGTGAATGCCGAATTTCAGTTTCTAAAGTTAAAAAATGTGACCTGGGGAGAGAGAGAAAGAACAGGTGCCCCGTGCTCCTTTGGGAAATTTCTCCTCTCCAGTTTACATGGGAGTAGATGGGGCTGTCGGTGGGTGATCCTGGCGCATCAGTGCGTCTCCCGCCAAAACTATAAGTCTGACAGCTTCAGCAGTGATGTCGCTGCGTAGCCCACGAATTTTCCTACGTTTCTATGTATAAATTATTTCTGTAGAGTGACATTTGTGGCCACGAGAGCCGTTTGCAAATGTATTTTTTGACAAATGTTTCTCTCTCTCTCCACTCTAGTGATGATGTCACCCACTCTAGCTCTGGAACATTCTACCAATACACACCCATTGTAAATGTTGGCGTGGTTTTTGGTGATTTTTGGCAAAACCGTTTGGTGAAACTCTTAGAAAAGTCACAGCACACCATTCCTGGCCGAGCCGGTCGTTTTAAAACCTTTTTGTGTATGTGCGACCAAAACTGAGGGAGGAGTAGCACACTGAAATTCCTGTAATACGTAAGAATAATAAGTATGGGGAATAGTGAATAGTGGCCTGCAGGCACAGTCAATTATGCAGTGTCTGGTTAGACTTTCAAAAGAAAGCTTTCATGGTTAACGTGAAACGGTCACACTTTGGTTAGGTTTAGGCAAATAAAATACTTGGGTTTAAGCACAAAAACTACTTGGTTAGGTTTGGGAATAAAGCAGAACTTATGTTTTGTATCTGATGTAATATGTTAAGTATTACATCAAGTTAGTTAACATGGATGCCAACATTAAAAGCAAGAGGTTCTGAGATGCACACAGTTCAGGTAGGCAGTGTGTTCCGGGCAAGATATTTATTAGCTGAGTATCACCTTGCACTTGTGATAAACTTTTTATCTTTGGTTATCTGTGCACTTACAGAGCTTTGTTGGAGGCTTTGACCACTGGCAGCAGCCTCAGAAGAGCCCCCTCTGAAGCAGAGTATTTCTTCAGGTCAAACACGTCCAGATCTTTGTCCGATGACACTAAGATGAAGACCAGAGCTGACCACTGAGCAGGAGTAAGTTTGGAGTCTGTGGAGAGACTTCCTGAACTCAGGTACTGTTGGATCTCCTCCACTAGAGAAAGATCATTCAGTTCATTCAGACAGTGGAACAGATTGATGCTTCTCTCTGGAGACAGATTCTCACTGATCTTCTTCTTGATGTACTCGACTGTTTCCTGATTGGTCTGTGGGCCTCTTTTCTTTTTCAGTAGGCCTTCAGGGAGATTGGTCTGGTTGGTCTCCAGTGAAAGACCCAGGAGGAAGCGGAGGAACAAGTCCAGGTGTCCATTTGGACTCTGTAAGGCCTTGTCAATAGCAAACCTGTGGACCTCTGTCACAGATGTTTCAAAAACCATTTGCACATGTTCGCAAACAGTTTGCGCTAGCTTGGACATCACATTTTTCTTTCTGTTAATGAGTGACATCTCCACATACAAAGCTGACAAAAACTCCTGAACACTCAGATGGACGAAGCTAAACATCTTTTCTTCATCTTTCTTCTTCCCACGTTCTTCTTTGAAGATCTCTGTGAACACTCCTGAACACACTGAGGCTCCTCTGACATCAATGCCACTCTTTTTTAGATCTTTCTCGTAGAAGATCGGGTTGCCCTTTTCCAGCTGGTGAAAAGCCAGTTTTGCTAATGACTGAATGTACTGAATGCACTTTTCTGGTTCATACTTCTCTTTTGTCCGATCAATCTGAAACACCAGGAATTCTGTGTACATCTCAGTCAGGGTCTTGGGCAGCTCTCCTCCCTCTCTGGTCTTCAACAGATCCTCCAGAACTGTAGCAGTGATCCAGCAGAAGACTGGGATGTGGCACATGATGTGGAGGCTTCGTGATGTCTTGATGTGGGAGATGAGTTTGCTGGCCTGCTCTTCATCTCTGAATCTCTTCCTGAAGTACTCGTCCTTCTGTGGGTCAGTGAACCCTCTGACCTCTGTCATGATGTCAACAAAATCAGAATGGATCTGATTGGCTGCTGCAGGTCGTGTGGTTATCCAGAGGCGAGCACAAGGAAGCAGTTTTCTATTGATGAGGTTTGTCAGCAGCTCATCCACTGAGGTCGACTCTGTAACATTGATCTTAACTGCCTGGTTTTCATTGGTAGAGCAGTCCAGTTGAAGTCGGCTCTCATCCAGTCCATCCAAAACAAACAGAACTTTGAATTTACTTTTGTCATAGTTGGTGATTCCTGATGACTGCAGAGTTGTAAAGATGTAATTAAGAGCTTCTTCTGGGATGACTTGGGCCTCTGTGATACATTCATGAATGAGCTCTGTCAAAGACAACTTTTGTCCCTTCCTTAAATTTAGCTGGCGAAAGGTGAAGGGGAATATGAGATGCACATCTTGATTGGCTCTTCTTTCAGCCCAGTCAAACACAAACTTGCACATAAGAAATGTTTTTCCAATTCCTGCGATTCCAGTGGTCAGCACTGTTCTTATGGATCTTTCTTTTCCAGAGGGAGGTTTGAACATCTCACTGGGTTTAATTGATTTCTCTGTATCTGCTGACTTCAGCACCACCTCAATCTGTCTGACCTCATGCTGTGTGATGATGTGGATGTCACCCCCAGCTGTGATGTACAGCTCTGTGTAGATATCATCCATACGTTGCTCATCCCTCTTCTGTGCCCACCCCTCTTGTGCACACATAAACTTGTCTTGGAGGTTTGATTGAAGTAACTGTTGGTAATATGAGATGGGCTGTGGCTTTGGTACTGGAACAATCTCATCTGTAACATAAACGGGCCAAAAAACAACAACATTGAATCAGGCTGCACACAAGCATCGGTTAATGCATGTTTTTTCTTGCTAAAAGGTTAGTTCATGAAGAGAAACTTATATTTGTAATACTACAAATATAATTTTAGTAGTCACTGCTGGACCAATAAGTATTATTATATTAGTCAAGATTTAAATACTTATGACAGGGAACTTCCCAGTACAGCCAATTCCTTGGATTGGTGACCTGTAAGCAGCTGCTGGTATTCCTGCCATCTACTGAATGAAATGTCACAAAGTCCTGTAGCATCAGTTTCACTGTTCTCTTTCTCATATCACAGAATTTCTTTTACTGTCATTTCATGAAATCAGTTCAAAGATGTTTAAATATCAATGAAAGGTGTTATCTATTTGTTGAGAGGTGCAGATTTTAGTAACAACTAAAGCTTTTCATATCCCTTCAGTAGGTGCATTTATATATTGTACACCAAAGGTTAGAACTAAGAATTCGGAGTGGCCTATCAGGGTTGGTAGTCAGTGTGTCTGGATGAGCCAGTGTCGTCTTTGCACTGACTTTATCTGCATTCATGCCACCTTGAAAACTTCCCCCTAGCCTGAAGATGTTGCCTTTGATTCTATACATTCTCAGGGTTCCTGCAGATGTTTATAATATCACTTAGAACTAAGTTTCATACTTAATACATAATGCATAATATTACAGTCTTACCAGTCCAAGAACAACAGTATGCACAATAACGCCTACAATTAAAGTACATTAATACAGTTATTGACATTTATATCACACTTTTGACTAAATCTCATTAAATTCTTTCATCTTTTCTTCCAATCCGTTATAATCGAGTCTTTATTAGCTCCACACCATTAAAAAGATACGTTTAAATGATTTATTAATGAAACAAAAAGAATGTGACTGAAGCTTGGATCCTGCATTGTGGGGAATCGTCACAGGCAGCCAGGCAAACAGACCTCCAAAGCCTCCAGTTACTAATTTGTGTTAAGTGTTAAGGGATGCTGTTGCAATAGGTTGAGGGGACAGCTCTGATTCTGATGTTGTAACCTGGCTTGGAGACAGGTGACTGGACAAGTAGAGTTCATGCAGAAGAGCTGGTGGAATCAGGACTGAGTAGCAACATTCTGCTTCAAACCATTTAAAAACCTCCAAACTCAACAGAAGGAGCAGAGTTGGTGTACAGATGGATGTTGTATTGGTAAGACAATAGTTCGTCATAGAAGAAGGTGATCCCGTTCCATTTAGCAGGAAGACTGAGCCAACAACAGAGTTTGACATGGCTTGGAGTGTCCAGAGAGATGGGACTATTTAAATACATACATTTATATTGCAGGCAAGAAATATATGTACTGTATGTTTTTTGCTTAAAGCTGCATGGCATAGCATTTGGATGAAGTGAGCATGGACATACATTGCTAATATTTAGTAGTAGAGTGATTTGCACCAACTTTGCACAGGACAGAGGGGATGAGGCAGATCATGACCACATCTTCGATGTGGGGCACCCTGTGGGCCACACTTAAGATCACCTGACGCACAGGTGAGGTCCTCCACGAATCTGTGCACGAAGGCCTTTGGTGAAATCTATTTATTGATCTAACTGTATAAATTGTGATGCTTAAATTCCACATTCCACACTCTCTATGGAGGAGAATCTGCACGCCCATTTAAACTCAGTATTAGTGAGCAGACTGTATTTCACCTCTAGTGTATGCATGTGTTTATGCATGAGTATGATCAGGTAAGTACAAACCTGTTTAAACACTCTATAAACATTAAAACCATGAGCTATATACAGTAGTAGGTGGTCCTACAGGACGACTGTTTTCTGCAGCACACTATCCTGCAGACTCATATGATCCAACATGATGTTCTCTTTTCTACCACCAGGAGTCGCTCAATCATCACTAATGTAACTGGACCCAGTGAGCGAGAACACTGTATGAAGTGATTACAAAGAGCTACAGACTATTATCTGAAGCCAGACACCGTCGAGCTGTGTGGGAGGTCCAGTTAAGAAGACAACAAACTCTCAATGTGATCACTCGTTTTAAACACTGATGAAGCTGATCAGCTGTCAGCATCAGATTTATGCTGATTTGGTCTGATGATGTCAGGATTATAAAATAATCATTTGCAGCAGGATGGTGTAACTATTGTAGGAGTGATTCTAAGATGTTTGGTGAGTTCTGTATGCTTGAACCTTTACATTTTTAGCTCTTGTGTATAATTTAATTTGACAATTATGTGTGCTACCACTGTAATATATATATATATATATATATCTGAAGAAATGCAGACAAATTAAAGGTATTTGTTTATAGAGTCATGATCTACCAGACGTGTTGGTGACATTGATGGTTAGACTGACGTCGCCTCCAACGTTTACACCGGTAAGCTGAGGAGCCATGAAGGAACTTCCACTCTGGACAGTAGCTGTGATGATTCCTGCTTCCCTCTGAGGTTCAGCTGAATCCTCCACAGGTTTCTCTGCTGAAACAGACAGAACCAAAATGAAACAGATCTTTGGAAAAATAAAACAGAAAACAATGGAAATTGGAAAGCGGACTGTGTTAGCATCTTCAAACCATGACATCAAAGTATATCATCTAACTTCAAGCTAAAGTTCAACACAACAGAAATATGCTTATTCAGTTCAGTTCAGTTTATTTCTACAGCTCCAGATCAGAACTTCAGTTATCTCATGACACTTTCCACACAGAGCAGGTCAGACCGTACTCTGTACGATATTATTACAGAGACCAACAGTTCAACCATGAGCAAGCACTTGGTGACCCAAGCTCATTGGTGGACGGTCATCCACCACAACCGGTTGAGTTAAAGATAGAGAGAGGGGCAGATAGATAAATAGAGATAGAGAGGCACAGATCACAGCAGCAGTAAATCATTAACTAACTATACTCTGTAATGACAGTTATATCATCATCTGTTGTCAGTTAATCTGTGCACTTATGGAGGTTTTCACACACACACACACACACACACACACACACACACACACACACACACACACACACACACACACATACATATACATATACATGCATATATGTGAATATGTACATAAGGACAGTGTTTTATAAAATAAAATATGTAGATATTATGTATGTATATGCATTTAACAGCGTTATGTCATCACTACGTCTGATTGGTTATTAAGTGGCACTAATAATAAAACCACAAACATTATTCACATCAAATCTCCCAGAAAAAAAGGAGTAAATAAAAGAGAATTAAATCAGATCATCACACCTCTGTCCTCTCAAACAACAAGGACTGATAACTTAAACCATAAAAACCACCTTCTCATAATTGTGAGCTCAGACCTCCACTTGTTTTTCTTTGGTGAATAAAATGATCTTCTGTACTGAGAGACCCTGTTCCTTTAAGTATTGTGTCACTCTTTATACCTGAAAATATAAAAAGAAGAAATGTGACTGACCTTCTGGTCCTGAGCTCGTCTCTGACAGACTCTGGACCAGATCGTTCCTGTTGATCTTCTCTAAAGCCTTCTTGGTCACCTTCAGAGCTCCATGAAGTTTATAGGTGTTCACCATCAGATCCACGATGTCCCGTCTGTCTGCCTTCTCCAGCTTGGACACTTTGATGGTTTGGTATCCATCCAGGACGTCAGGCTGCTTCAGATACCATTTGAAGTCCTTCAGTTCATCGTCTGTCAAATCCTGCAGAGTGTTCAAAAGGTCCTCTGACGTCATCGTGGCTAAAATCAGGCAGTATCGTCAACCTGAAGGAAAAGTATGACACAAATGTATCAGAGCAGCAACAGGAGTTGTGATTGGCCGACACAGGAGTCTGTTAGAGCTCCTCGTGCTCCTCTATGGGCTGGACATGTGGCACAATGAAAAACCAAAGAAAACTGGACAGAAATCATTTAAAATGCAGCAGCAGCACAGTTTTACCACACGAAGGCAAAGAAAGAATCAGCAGGCAGCAGTCAGATGAGGAACGGCTGGAGTCTGACCGTCTGTACCACACGTACACTTGGACTTTTTTTGTTTTAAATAGTAAAACTGAAATAAACCTCCTTTACAGTATATTTAATTATATACAGAGGAAACCATCTCTAACATCAGAGGTCAGATGTTTTAAATGATAACTGCACTAAAGGACACCTTCAAATAATCTGAACTCATTTTCAAACTTAAATAATGATACAGGAACATTTTCACAGACTCTGATAGTGACGAGAATTCAGATCCAGAGTTAGACTTACTCAACTTGTTTCCATGATTGTCGATCCAGCAGCTCACCCGTGTCCTGATCAGCTCTGTGTAGACAAAGACTGTAAGATTTATTTCAAACAGACTCCACCCAGCTGTATCAAACACTCCCTCCAGTCTGAACCTGCAGCACAGGACAAGGTTCAGCGTTTACTGTTTTATGAGTTAATACCATGTGACCTTTGACCCCGTCGTCTACAGTAGCCGACCTGTTTTTATGAAAATCACTTGTGTAATAAATGAAATAAACTGATACATAACAACAGAAGTGTGTAATCCCTGACAGTTACTCCAAACATAAATCTAGCTGCGGGCCACGCTCAGCAGTAACAGAGGATTCTCCATCAATTGTTTCAGATGGAAGTTGATGAAACTAGCTGATGTAAAATGATCACTGCTCAGCTCTCTGTCAGCTTGTGTATTGATTACTGACGGTGGCTGATCAGTGTTTTTAAATGTTCATCTTTGGTACAATCTAAGACAGGAGATGAACGTTAATGTAACGTTAATATTAGAACATGTACAGATACATGTAGTGCTGTTGTGCTCGCTATCAGCTCTCATGGAAAGACTCTTGTCTAATCAGATGACTCGGTCTGAACTACCTGTTCTAGTGTTGTCGTTAATCATTTGGAGATGAAATAACTTCAAACTTATCAGCTGAGACACAGATCTCAATAAAAATAATAAACAGGCTTCATAAAGTTAGTCCAATGTCCAAACATCTTTTCCAGTATGTCCAACCCTCGTGTGTGGAAGCTTTTTCCAGTAAACGTTCGTGACTTCACTGTCGACAAACACTGATGAGTTTCCTCTCAGGAATTTAATGTTTAATTGTCTCCAGTTAAATCTGCAGTGTCAGCCATCTTACTGGATGTTTGACAGGATACTTACAAAGGAGTCAGCACAATAAAGAGAAGGCTTTGAGTTCATTACAGCCGATAAGATTCATCAATCACAAAACACCAAAATCATCATTAAACCAACATCTCCTATAAATCAGTGTTTGTTTGTTGTCTCCAGTGTCAGAGTGTAATCCCACTGTGTAACTATGTTCAGCTGTACTTGAGTATTTGTTCTGATTACAAAAAAAGCGAGTCGACAACTTTGCTAACAGCCAAACATCAACAAGGTCACCAACAGCAGACATAGCAGCCAGCTAATATTACTGACTAGTCCAACAGCAGTCAGTCCAGCTCGGCGTCTGTCTTTCAGCCTTTTATTTCACCAAGCTCTCACCAACCACTAAAAGTCAGTCCCAGATTTACTCTTGTCCGGCGGCTTCTTGCTCGCTCACTCTCTCCTTTTCTCTTCTTAGCTTCCTCCGTCAACGTCCTCTTCACTCTCTTCTCCTCTGCCATTATGTCCATAGAAGCTGCTGACTGCTGGGCCTGAAAACCTCCTCTTCTTCTTCTTCTTCTTCTTCTTCCCTGTGGTACAAACACTAACACTCCCCCGGTGCTCTGAGCTCACAGTCCGGGCAGCCCGGCTAACAAACTGAGCTAACATTATATATATATATAGAGATATACAGATATATAACATATATATACAGATATACATATATACAGATATATAACATATATACAGATATATAACAGATATATACAGATATATAATATATATACAGATATATAACATATATATACAGATATATAACATATATATACAGATATATAACATATACATACAGATATATAACATATATATATAAAGATATATAACATAAATATACAGATATATAATATATATACAGATATATAATATATATACAGATATATAACATATATATACAGATATATAACATATATACAGATATATAACATATATATACAGATATATAACATATATATACAGATATATAACATATACATACAGATATATAACATATATATATACAGATATATAACAGATATATACAGATATATAATATATATACAGATATATAACATATATATACAGATATATAACATATATACAGATATATAACATATATACAGATATATAACATATATACAGATATATAACATATATATACAGATATATAACATATATATACAGATATATAATATATATACAGATATATAACATATATATACAGATATATAATATATATACAGATATATAACATATATATACAGATATATAACATATATACAGATATATAACATATATACAGATATATAACATATATACAGATATATAACATATATACAGATATATAACATATATACAGATATATAACATATACATACAGATATATAACATATATATACAGATATATAACATATATATACAGATATATAATATATATACAGATATATAACATATATATACAGATATATAATATATACATACAGATATATAACATATACATACAGATATATAATATATATACAGATATATAACATATATATACAGATATATAACATATACATACAGATATATAATATATATACAGATATATAACATATATACAGATATATAACATATACATACAGATATATAATATATATACAGATATATAACAGATATATACAGATATATAACATATATACAGATATATAACATAAATATAACATATATATATACAGATATATAGCAGATATATAACATATATACAGATATATAACATATATACAGATATATAGCAGATATATAACATATATCTACAGATATATAACAGCAGCAGTTATGTCCTTAAAGCTTCAGATGCTTCATCATGTCAGCAATAAAAGACAAACAGTCATACAGTGTCTGACAGTCACAGCAGGTTATAAATAATATATTATAAACATGAAGCTGAGGGCCGCATGACATCTGACCGCGGGCCGTGATTGGCCCCCGGGCCGTACTTTGGACACCCCTGGTTTAATCTATCACAGGGTGTAAGGGGGCGGGGCGGCCAGCAGGGGGCAGCAGCCTGCAGGCACAGTCAGACGGAAGTCCATGTTCATGTTAAAAACTACAAAATAAGAGACTTCCGGTTGATCCCCCCCCCCCCTCTCAAAGCGCGCGTGTGTTTTAGTGGCAGCAGCTGAGGATGCTGGGATATTTTTAGGATGACGAAGATGTGGATGACGAGGAGGAGGAGCTCTGACGTCATAGTTTTTTGTGCTGCTGTTTGACCTGATCCACCACCGGAAGCTGCGGGAAAGACTTTACTCCTCTCCTGTCTCCTCGTCTTCCTCCTCCCTGTCTCTCTGTGTCTCTGTCTGTGTCTCTGTCTCTCTGTCTGTCTCTCTGTCTGTCTCTCTGTCTGTCTCTTTGTCTCCATGCGGGTCTGTCTCCCGCACCAACGTTAAACGCCGGGCCTTCCTGTAGCCGCCGCCCCGGCCTCCCTCTCCCTCCGGCCGGCGGAGCCTCCCATCTGAGCCCCGCTGAGGTGGCCTGGTTCCCGGGGAGAGATGCTGTAGAGCGGCCGGCGGAGGAGATGCTTCTTCCGGACTGACGAAGCAGAAAGTAGCGGTGGAAAAGCAGGAAGATGTCCGGCAGGATGCCTCTGACCCCGGTGAGCGAAAGAGAGTCCGAACAGGTGAGTCTGCTTCGATTATTGATCATCAACTTATTATTATTAAGTTATTTAAATGTTCTGGAGTCAGTTTGTGAGTTTTATTAATGTTTTTATGGCTGATAAAGTTGTACTATCTTTGATTATTGATCAGTGCCTTGCTCAGAGGGTCCTCGGCAGCTTCAGCGTCGCTCATGTTTCAGGTGTTAAAGGGTCTGTAAGGAGGAGACCCTTTAACAGCACACAGACCGCAGGTTTCACCACGTTTTAGCCCTCTTCCTTTAAAAACTACATTACCCACAAAGCTCTTCTTCTGACAGGGGTATGCTAACAGCTAACATAGCCTCCAATGTTTTGACCCAAATCATCTTTTCACAACGCTAACCTAACAAGAACGTGACCACAACGTTGTCACAACGTAAAATATCTTTATTCAATTCATAACATTCATTTTAACGGACAACAATTTAAATTCAACGTGTCCGCTTTGAAGTAACACGTCATTATCAGGCTAACGTTAGCTAGATCAGATTACATGTGGCTAACGTTAGCTATATGTGGCTGCGGGGGACGTCCATGGAGACTACGTCCAGGTTTTAGACAGTCTGCGGGGACGTCACGGAGACTACGTCTAGGTTTTAGACAGTGTGCAGGGACGTCACAGAGACTACGTCCAGGTTTTAGACAATCTGCGGGGACGTCACAGAGACTACGTCCAGGTTTTAGACAGTCTGCGGGGACGTCACGGAGACTACGTCTAGGTTTTAGACAGTGTGCAGGGACGTCTCAGAGACTACGTCCAGGTTTTAGACAGTCTGCGGGGACGTCACGGAGACTACGTCCAGGTTTTAGACAGTCTGCGGGGACGTCACGGAGACTACGTCCAGGTTTTAGACAGTCTGCGGGGACGTCACGGAGACTACGTCCAGGTTTTAGACAATCTGCGGGGACGTCACAGAGACTACGTCCAGGTTTTAGACAGTGTGCAGGGACGTCTCAGAGACTACGTCCAGGTTTTAGACAATCTGCGGGGACGTCACAGAGACTACGTCCAGGTTTTAGACAGTCTGCGGGGACGTCACGGAGACTACGTCCAGGTTTTAGACAGTCTGCGGGGACGTCACAGAGACTACGTCCAGGTTTTAGACAGTCTGCGGGGACAGATTTCACATTTTCACATTTCAGTCTTTCAGTCTTTCAGTCTTACAGTCTTACAGTCTTTCAGTCTTTGGCTCCTGCTGTCTGTTTACTATTGATTTTTCCCAGAATACACTGCAGCATGTGATATCAGGAGCACAGTGTTGTCTTCTAGAAGTCACATTTAAAATCCTGAAGACTCCTCACCCACCTCCCCCTCCTCCTCTCCTCTCCCCCTCTCCTCCTCTCCTCTCCTCCTCCCTTCCCCCTCCTCCCCTCCTCCCCCTCCTCCTCCTCACCCACCTCTTCCCCTCCTCCCTCTCCTCTCCCCCTCCCTCCTCCCTCTCCTCCCTCCCCCCCCCTCCCCCCTCCTCCCCCTCCTCCCTCCTCCCCACCCTCTTCCCCTCCTCCTCTCCTCTCCTCCTCTCCTCTCCCCCTCTCCTCCTCCCCTCCTCCCTTCCTCCTCCTCCCCTCCTCTCCTCCTCTCCTCCTCCCTTCCTCCTCCCCTCCGGTGTGACCTTTGACCCTGTGCGGTCTGACTGAGATTCTCCTCCGTGATGAATCACTGTGAAATCAGCCGCTGGAGTCTTTCTCTGTCACCATGGTGACACATAGGCTCACTATGGGATTCCCCCAGTGGGAGTGGAACTCCCACCCTCCCTGCTGAAGAGTCCTATCCACACCCTGACCTCTGACCTCTGACCCCCTTGACAAAGAGGGTTTTTTTCGGTCGGTTGTTCAGTCGGTCGGTTGTTCAGTTGGTCGGTTGTTCAGTTGGTTGTTCGGTCAGTTGGTCGTTCAGTCGGTTATTCAGTCGGTTGTTCAGTCAGTCGTTCAGTCGGTCGGTTATTCAGTCAGTCGGTTGTTCGGTCAGTCGGTTGTTCAGTTGGTTGTTCAGTTGGTTGTTCAGTCAGTCGTTCAGTCGGTCAGTTGTTCAGTCGGTTGTTCAGTCGGTCAGTTGTTCAGTTGGTTGTTCGGTCAGTTGGTCGTTCAGTCAGTCGTTCAGTCGGTCAGTTGTTCAGTCGGTTGTTCAGTTGGTCGGTTGTTCAGTCGGTCAGTTGTTCAGTTGGTTGTTCGGTCAGTTGGTCGTTCAGTCGGTTGGTTATTCAGTCGGTCAGTTGTTCAGTCGGTTGGTTATTCAGTCGGTCAGTTGTTCAGTTGGTCGGTTGTTCAGTTGGACAGTTGTTCAGTTGGTTGTTCGGTCAGTTGGTCGTTCAGTCAGTCGTTCAGTCGGTTGGTTATTCAGTCGGTCAGTTGTTCAGTTGGTCAGTTGTTCAGTTGGACAGTTGTTCAGTCGGTCGGTTGTTCAGTTGGTTGTTCAGTCAGTTGTTCAGTCGGTCGGTTGTTCAGTCGGTCAGTTGTTCAGTCGGTCGGTTGTTCAGTTGGACAGTTGTTCAGTCGGTCGGTTGTTCAGTTGGTTGTTCGGTCAGTTGTTCAGTCGGTCGGTTGTTCAGTCGGTCAGTTGTTCAGTCGGTCGGTTGTTCAGTTGGTTGTTCAGTCAGTTGTTCAGTCGGTCAGTTGTTCAGTTGGTCGGTTGTTCAGTTGGTCAGTTGTTCAGTTGGTTGTTCGGTCAGTTGTTCAGTCGGTCAGTTGTTCAGTTGGTCGGTTGTTCAGTTGGTCAATTGTTCAGTTGGTTGTTCGGTCAGTTGTTCAGTCGGTCAGTTGTTCAGTTGGTCGGTTGTTCAGTTGGTCAGTTGTTCAGTTGGTTGTTCAGTCGGTTGTTCAGTCAGTTGTTCAGTCGGTCAGTTGTTCAGTTGGTCGGTTGTTCAGTTGGTCGGTTGTTCAGTTGGTCAGTTGTTCAGTTGGTTGTTCGGTCAGTTGTTCAGTCGGTCAGTTGTTCAGTTGGTCGGTTGTTCAGTTGGTCAGTTGTTCAGTTGGTTGTTCGGTCAGTTGTTCAGTCGGTCAGTTGTTCAGTCGGTCGGTTGTTCAGTTGGTCGGTTGTTCAGTTGGTCAGTTGTTCAGTTGGTTGTTCAGTCGGTTGTTCGGTCAGTTGTTCAGTCGGTCAGTTGTTCAGTCGGTCAGTTGTTCAGTTGGTCGGTTGTTCAGTCGGTTGTTCAGTCGGTTGTTCAGTCGGTCAGTTGTTCAGTCGGTCGGTTGTTCAGTTGGTTGTTCGGTTGGTTGTTCAGGGGACAGACTTCCAGAGGGAGGGGGCAGCTCTGAAGGCTTGTTGCTCAGTCCTGGGTGGTGGTGGTGGTGGTGGTGGTGGAGTCCGGAGGTTTGCATCAGAGGAGCGTGGGCTGATGGAGCAGGTCAGTGAGGGAGGAGGAGGTGCTGTGGGATCAGCAGCCAGTGGAGGTTCTGGAGGACGGAGATGATGTGGAGTTTTGGATGTACTGGAGTCGGTTCTGGAGGCGATGGAGGCGTGGATGGATGAGGATTAGGGTGGAGTCACGTGTGTGTGTGTGTGTGTGTGCGGGAACAGAATCTGGAGGTTCTGCTTTCACTTCAGATCTCTGTGGTCGAGTCTCTTCTCCTTTTCCAAACAAAGTTTCATTTTTGTGTATTCTGAAATAAAATTTGAACCAATCACAGACGGCTGCTGGCTCCGCCTCCTCAAGGCTCCGCCTCCTCAAGGCTCCGCCTCCTCAAGGCTCCTCCTCCTCCAGGCTCCGCCTCCCACAGCCTGGAAGCGTAAATAAAAAAAGTAGTTCCTGTTTTAAACCGCTCTGTGCTTCACGAGGAGGAAGTGATGTCACTCACTTCATGAAAACAGACACACACACACACACAGAGTTTGGACCATATGTAGACCTGGAGAACACAGACTGACCCCACAGTTAGCTCAGTCTGTGTGGATCTGACCTGGGAACCGGAGTATGGAGGGTGGACTGGTAGCTGGAGCTGCCCTTGAGCAAGGCACTAAACCCCTAACTGCTCCCAGTGTGCACATGGCTCCATCACATCACCGAACTGATGAAGGTTCAGATCAGCTGAGCGAGCCGTTGACTCGTTGTTGTTGAGTCGGTGTTGAGTGTCAGCGGCGGTGCAGTGTGATGTCACAGTGTAACAGTAGAGGAGTTTGTCTCAGACGCTGTCAGACTGGTTTCTACCAGCTCCGGTTCCTCTGACAGCCGCCGGGCCAGCAGCAGCAGACGATACAGTTCACTGTGTTACTGTCGTATCAGAGTAAAACTGATCATACGTGATGATTCATCTGTCCATAAACAGGCCTGTCACAGACTGCAGACAGACGAACATGTTCACAGTTCACAAGCTGAAAATCAGAAACGCTCTGACTCAGATCGATGAATCAGCTGATGGATTCATTGTTGCAGAGCGAGCTGCGGTTGTGTTGGTCTGGTTGTGTTTACTTACACTGCAGCAGTGCTGCTGGGATTCGAACCGTTGCACTGCTCATTCGTTCAGTGGTGAAGTCTTTCCTGTTTACAGATCTCTTTGCTCTCATTTCCTGTGCAGCTTCCACTGCAGACACAGATCCAGTTTCACACCTGAGGATGTAAACGAGAAGACCGACCCGCCCGACGAACTCTCACCGAGTGTCTGCAGCGTGGTTTATTTTATTAACTTTGATTTCTGCATCGTCCACTCAGGCTCGCTGACAGTCGTCTGAGCTGTAAAGAACTGTGTCGTCTGCATACGTGTGAAGTCTCGCGGGATGATTCCTGTTTATTCACATTACACAATAATCAGCCAGAATAAACCGATGTTGCCGTCAGAGCTACAGTGTGGAGGTCAGGTCACAGGTGGAGTGAACATACATCCACATTTTAATCCCAAAAGTTTCAAACGTAAACTCTGCAGCTCCGTCACTCCGCTCCGCCCGCTCCTCCAACGAAACACTCTGCAGAGCTGCGATACTTCGACTCATGCTAACCATACAAGTGTGAGAAATTTGCATGTTCTTGTCGTGTCACTTCCTGTGACACAGCCCAGCCCGTGAGGCCGGACAGCCTGACTCCATCTGCACGTGCAGCGCTGCAGTGTCCCGTTCATTGTTCGTTATTAATCTGTTCATGCGTCTTCCTGTTTCAGCCAAAGACTTCAGACGGTCTGCCCGAGCCGCCGGCCCCGCCCACCAAATCATCGAGCCGTCATAGCCTGCCGCCATGCCGCGGCTCCGCGACGCCCGCCGCAGACGAACAGCCGCACGTCGGCAACTACCGCCTGCTGAAGACCATCGGCAAGGGCAACTTCGCCAAAGTCAAACTGGCCAGACACACACTGACCGGCCGAGAGGTGAGAGCACACACACACACACACAGGTCAAACACAAGCACACACACACACACACAGGTCAAACACAAGCACACACACACACACACAGGTCAAACACAAGCACACACACACACACACACACAGGTCAAACACAAGCACACACACACACACACAGGTCAAACACAAGCACACACACACACACACACACACAGGTCAAACACAAGCACACACACACACACACACACAGGTCAAACACAAGCACACACACACACACACACAGGTCAAACACAAGCACACACACACACACACACAGGTCAAACACAAGCACACACACACACACAAAGGTCAAACACAAGCACACACACACACACAGGTCAAACACAAGCACACACACACAAACACACACACACACACACACGCACACACACACAGGTCAAACACAAGCACACACACACAGAATCACACACACACACACACACACACACACACAGAATCACACACACACACACACACACACACACACACAGAATCACACACACACACACACACACACACAGAATCACACACACACACACACACACACAAAAAACACAGCACAAGCACACACACACAGAATCACACACACACACACACACACACACACAGAATCACACACACACACACACGCACAAGCACACACACACAGAATCACACACACACAGAAACACACACACACACACACAACACACACAGAATCACACACACACAGAATCACACACACACACACACACACACAGAATCACACACACACACACACGCACAAGCACACACACACAGAATCACACACACACACACACAAAACACACACACACACACACACACACACAGAATCACACACGCTGCAGAGCTCCTCTGAGAATATTTGAAGTATTACAGGAGAGGAAAGAGAGAAATCTGAGTCAGAGTCATGAAGCTATATTTCAGTTTCATTCACACTCTCAGACTGTCTGTCTGTCTTTGTGTCGTCCGTCCGTCTCACGCTTTGAATAAATGAACAAACAGTTTCACGTCCTCGGTAACGGAACGACTCGCTGCGGCTTCACGATGAATTATTGAAGCTGCAGACGTCAGCAGCTCAGAGCTGATTGGTCAGAGGATCAAACAGTGTGTGTGTGTGTGTGTGTGTGACGTTTTCCACTTATTTTAAGATTCACTTTTCTAAGAGGAGCCGTCCAATCAGCTGCTCCGTTTCCCCTCCCGAGACGTCAGCCTGTGGAGGTTTGTGACGTGGATCCACGCCTCGCTTCCTGATTTTAGAGTTCATCGATCGTCTTCATCTCATCTCGAGCCCGAAGATAAAAACATGAAGCGTCTCGCTGACTCAGCGTTTTTTCTTTTTTTAATTTGTCTGAATTTGTCAAGTTTAAATGAAATGTTCATGTAGACAGTGACTCAGCACAGACGTTGAATTATAGATTGGAGTAATTCGATGCAGCAATAAAAAATAAAAACCTGTAAAGTTCTTAAAGATTTTATTCAGATTTCCCAACCTGAGGTCCTGACCACCCTCGGGGACGACCAAAGCTTCACAGGGGGTCGCAACACTCACTGTTTGGCAGCAGAGCTCAGTATTTGGCAGCCGTGACAGGATTTGGGTCACATGTGTCATGTGTCTAACCAATCAGGGACCTCGCTGAAGGAACAGGTCGTTCGTCTCGTGTTTCAGTCGTGTTTCTGTCATCCGCAGGTCGCCATCAAGATCATCGACAAAACTCAGCTGAACCCGACCAGCCTGCAGAAGGTACGCCATCACATCACACCACACGCGGCATCATTAAAACAGTTACTATGGTTACAGAGGAGACTCCATGGCAACCAGAACAAACAGGAAGTCACAGCAGCTGACGTGACTCTGAACCTGTCGGACTGTGTCTAAAGATCAAACGTGACTCCGTGAAGTCAGAACATTTAAATTTCACCTTAAATCACAGAATCAACTTTTAATGTAACAAATTTAATATAAACTGTGAATGACCATGAAACCTGTCTGCAGCTCTTCAGGGAGGTCAGCGTGATGAAGATCCTCAACCACCCGAACATCGGTGAGTCTCTGCTCCTCTTCCTCCAAGTTCAGCTCGAGAGCTCACTATTTATGTATTTATGTATTTTTTATTTCAGTGAAGCTGTTTGAGGTGATTGAGACGGAGAAAACTCTGTACCTGGTGATGGAGTACGCCAGTGGAGGTAAGACCAGGTCACCTGTCTGTCCACCTGTCTGTCCACCTGTGATTGTTGACATGAGCCGTGATGAGAGAGAGAAATAAATAACCTTTGTGCTAATGTCACACGTCTGTCTGTCTGTCTGTCTGTCTGTCTGTCTGTCTGTCTGTCTGTCTGTCTGTCTGTCTGTCTGTCTGTCTGTCTGCCTGCCTGCCTGTCTGTCTGTCTGTCTGTCTGTCTGCCTGTCTGTCTCTCTGTTTCAGGTGAAGTCTTTGACTACCTGGTTGCTCACGGGCGAATGAAGGAGAAGGAGGCGAGAGCGAAGTTTCGTCAGGTGAGCTGTGGGTTATATTTGTGTTGTTGGAAGGTTTTTTTAACGTTTGCGTCTCCCTCCATCTTTCCGTTCCCGATACAACAAACTTTAAAGTGTGAACCTTCCTGATGCTCCAATAATATTTTGGCCGAGGCGGCTCGTCCTTCAGTTAATTAGTGTCAGTGTAAGTACGTTAGCTTGGCAGCTAATAAACAGGTTCTTGTTGTCGTCATCAGATTGTGTCAGCAGTGGAGTACTGTCACCAGAAGAGGATTGTTCACAGAGACCTGAAGGTACAAACACAGTGAGGTGAAATCTAATGTGACGTGTGATACACGTCAAGACAACACTGAATGTTGAACTGTGTGTGTGTGTGTGTGTGTGTGTGTGTGTGTGTGTGTGTGTCAGGCGGAGAACCTCCTGCTGGACGCTGACATGAACATTAAAATCGCCGACTTTGGCTTCAGTAACGAGTTCACGCTGGGCAGTAAGCTGGACACGTTCTGTGGATCTCCTCCGTACGCCGCTCCTGAACTCTTCCAGGTGAGCGCTTGACTCCGCCCACCACACCTGCGTGACTCGTCACGATACTGACGGAGCTCAAACAAACAAATAAATCACATTCGTGATGCTTCTTCTGTGGCTGACTGCTTCAATTTAAACAGACGGGAAAGAAGGGATAACAGAGGAGGAGAAACGAGTCTGACTGTGAATTAACGTGACGGAGAGGAAGAGGTCAGACTTCCTGTTTCATGTTCTTTTTATTTAAAAAATACAAATAGAGGAAAGAAGTATTTCTTGTGCTGGGAAAATGGAGCTGGAGATGGAGCGCTGGGTTGGTGCAGCGCCTGCAGTGCTGTGGACGCTGCACCGGACTGTTGTGGTTCAGATGGAGCTGAGCCTGAAGGTTCCCACCTCACCTGGTCATCAGCTTTGGGTAGTGACTGACAGAACGAGATCACGGATACAAGCGGCCAAAATGAGTTCCCGCCTTCGGGTGTCCGGGCTCAGCCTTAGAGATGATAGGGTGAGCAGCTCGGAGTAGATCAGTAGCCAGCTGATCAGGGTCATCATGGGCACCAGGCGCAGACCATGAACTCACTGTAGGGACTACATAGCCCATCGGGCCCGGGAACGCCTCGGGATCCTCAAGGAGGAGTGGCTAGGCAGAGGGACAACTGGAGCGTCCTGCTAAACCTGCTGCCACCACGACCCGACCCGAGATAAGAGGACGAGAACGGACGGACAAATACAGTTTTAAAAAGACAAACCTGGGGTGTCGGTCAGCTCAGTTGGTAGAGCGTCCGCCCCGTGTACGAAGGCTCTCCCCACATTCCTGTCACTGTTCAGCTGTCTCTGTCAAATAAAGCTTTATGATTCAGTCTAAAAACATGATCTCTAGTTAAACTGCAGTACGTCTGTTTATTGTGTTAGAAGGCAGTGGGCTGCTGGGTAATGTAGTTCTGTGACCCTGCAGGGGAAGAAGTACGACGGGCCCGAGGTGGACGTCTGGAGTCTGGGAGTGATTCTGTACACGCTGGTGAGCGGCTCGCTGCCCTTCGACGGACAGAACCTGAAGGTGTGTGGAGACCGTTCAGTAACCCGAGAACAAACTGACAGATCAACACTGAACTCTTATTTAGCTCACCTAGCTAATGAGCAACAAAAGTACATGCTGTGTGTGTGTGTGTGTGTGTGTGTGTGTGTGTGTGTGTGTGTGTGTGTGTGGTGTAGGAGCTGAGGGAGCGTGTGCTCAGAGGAAAGTACCGGATTCCTTTCTACATGTCGACTGACTGTGAGAACCTGCTGAAGAAGCTGCTGGTCCTGAACCCGGGCAAACGAGGCAGTCTGCAGGTAAAACATGAAACCCGACATGCACACACACACACATCAACACACACTGAATAAATAACACACACATCAACACACACTGAATAAACACTGTGGCTGAACATGTTGTTTGTTTGTTTTCCAGCAAATCATGAAGGACCGATGGATGAACGTCGGCTACGAGGACAAGGAGCTGAAATCATACAACGAACCAGAACAAGACTTTAACGACCTCAAACGCATCGGTGAGACACACACACACACACACACGATGATACAACAACACCAGTCATTATAATGCTGTTCAGCCATGCTGGCAGCTCTGAGGACTGACTGGACAACATGGTTCAGGTCATGGACCGTATTTAAAGATGGATGTCTTGAAAATATCCTGAATACGGCGGCTGCTGATGTCATTTGGAGTCCGCCGTGATGTCGACGTCCCGCCCGTGCAGCCGGTCGACTCAGTCGCTGGTGGGGCTCGTCATGTCGTCCATCTTTATATACAGAGAGCTTTTGGTTTATTTAAACGGTCAGACAGGGAGGGACCACCGGAGAACAGAACCTCCAGACCAGCAGTGTCCAGTCTAACAGTGAATACAGCAACAGAACCTCTGAACCAGCAGTGTCCAGTCTAACAGTGAATACAGCAACAGAACCTCTGAACCAGCAGTGTCCAGTCTAACAGTGAATACAGCAACAGAACCTCTGAACCAGCAGTGTCCAGTCTAACAGTGAATACAGCAACAGAACCTCTGAACCAGCAGTGTCCAGTCTAACAGTGCATACAGCAACAGAACCTCTGAACCAGCAGTGTCCAGTCTAACAGTGCATACAGCAGCCTACCAAGGTGGTTTTCTTGCCGGGTTTGGCTCCTGGCATCCCGGGCTGAGTCAGTTCAGTTAGCTACACGGCTGACCGAGCTAACCACAGTTAGCGCTTCACTACTTATCAATGTTTCCATCATGAAGTCTGTAAATCACCTCGGTACTGTCACGTTATTCCCTGTTGGTCTCAGAGGCTGAGCTCCAACCCGGTCCGGTCCGGCTGCTGAGCCCGGTTCTGTTGATTCAGTTCACAGCAGTTAATCAACATCAGGATACTTTGGTTTGTGACCATACACCTGCTGACCATCAGTGTGTTAGCAGTATGTTAGCATGCTGTTCTTAGCATGTAGCTCTGTGTCTCAGGACAGAGTGTAGCTGCTCAGCTTTCTGTGTGTTTTCTGACCAATCAGAGCTGATGGCGACGATGGGCTTCCCCCAGGAGGAAGTGATGAAAGCGCTGGAGGGTCAGAAATACAACGACATGACGGCAATATACCTGCTGCTGGGGAGGAAACCTGCTGAGGTTTGTTACGTTACATACAGACATCTCTTCGTCAGGGACAGGTCCAGACATGTTTAGCTTAGCCCTGCTAACATTAGCGCACTGCTAATGGAAGTGTCTGCTGTGTCTCGGCACAGTCTGTGAATGAACCCGTTTTCTACCCACAATCCTGTGCTGCGACTCTCTCCACCAGTTTGAAGGCAGCGCGTCTTTGTCCAGCAGTAACCTGGTTCAAAGGTCACGACCCAGCAGCGACCTCAACGGCTCCACTCAGTCCCCCGCCCACTCTCGCAACACGTCGACCAATCAGAAGCAGCGGCGTTTCAGCGACCACGGTGAGGCGTGAAGACAGACCCGTCCATGTGTCGAGGCTTCTTGTTCAAGTCAGAATCTGATCTGGATCACGTCTTTGTGTTCTTGTTTCTCAGTGGCGCCCTCTATCCCCCCACCTGTCTCCTACACCAAGCGTTGTCATGCCAACAGTGTGGAGAGCGACAGGAAGGAAGAGCCGGCTTCACCCATGGGAGCTCCGGACCGCAGGAGGTCAGCCACAGCCTCAGGGGTGAGAGCACTCAGATTCTGGTCTGAACCGGGTCGTGACATCATCTGATGTTAGCGTTAGCAGCTTCAGTCCACACATGAGGCGTTCAGGGACGGTGTTGAGCGTAGGAAACACTTCATGCTGACGTGTCTGTCTTCTTACAGAGCATAACTCGGAGGAACACGTACGTCAACGACAGGACGAGCACTGAACGCCACTCGGTTGCTGTTCCCAACGGGAAGGACAGCAGGTGAGAGGAATTCTGGGAGTTTGCATGGATCACAAGCTGTTATTGTCCCAAACATTTAACCTGTGTCTGCCTCAGTCTACCTGAGGTACCTGCAGCATCCCCCTCCCCATCGCCGGGGGCAACCGTCTCCTCCACGCGCCCCCGTCACGTCAAGTCCATGTCGGCGTCAGGACATCCCATGAAGTCCTGCCTGCCCCCCATCGACGACAACGCTGAGTATCAGAGGTGAGTCAGAGCACCGTCACTTCATTTCTCCACCCGCTCAGCGCTGTATCCCTTTTTTGTTGACCTCCTCCTCTCCTCCGCCTGCCTAAGCTCCCCCCAGCAGCCTCCGTCATCACCGTCAGCCTTCAGTGTCACCAGCAGCAGCAGCAGCACCACGCCGGACCGGACCCGCTTCCCCCGCAACTCCTCCAGCCGCTCCACCTTCCACGGCGCTCAGCTTCGAGACCGACGACCCGCCACCTACAATGGCCCGCCGGCCTCGCCCAGCCTGTCGCAGCACACGGCCGCGTCGCTGGCCTCGCCCCGCCGCGGCACCTCCACCTCCCTCATCGGCAAGATCACCTCCAAGTTTGTACGCAGGTCAGTAAAAGAAAGTCATCGGACGGAGCTCCACCTGAACGTAGCACCGCGTGAAGAGTTTCTATAGAAAAACTTTGTGTCGCGGACTTCTGTTCATTGGCTCCATCATCGCTGCGAGCAGCTAGCATCAATTTAACACAGAGCAGCTCGAGCTGACAGGAAGCCAGACACAGAAACAGCACAGAGAATCCGGTGGATTTTCAAAATAAAACACCTCTGTGCAAACTGCCGGTGGTAAAAACAGACAAAAGAAAAACAAATGAAGTACGCAGCATATTCACACATGTAGAAGCATGTTTAGAAGAACATGAACCAGGAAATGACCAAATCTGAGCAAGTCAACAAAGTCTGGAGGGAGAAACGCTTCTGAAACGCTTCTGAAACGCTTCTGAAACGCTCCTGAAACGCTCCCGGTGGTTTGAAGTCGATGCAGGACGGACCAGAACAGACGTGACGGAGACGTGTCTGGTGGGGTTTCAGGGTAAATTGACCGCTTCTGGGACGCTTCTGAACCGGACCGCGGTGGAGCCGGTGGGGTTTGAAACATTGACTAGAACGGCCGCGTATCGCTGCAGTGACTGTACACAGTACCCTGACTGTAGACAGGACGGAGACACAGACATTAACAAAGCAAATAATAAATAAATGATCATAAATTTAGTTTTTAATGTTCGACTTGCTGATCAAACGTTGTTTCGCTCTCTTTACACTGATTATAACATTTAATTCATTTACAGTGTTGGTTAACTGTTGCGTCTTTACGTCTTTTCACTCCTGCTGGTCGCTCCACACGTCGTCTTTGTCCTGCTGAAGTCAGTTTGTAGTCGTAGCGTTACTGCGGTCAGCTTTGGGCTGATTTCACTCTGCACATGGAGCCTCACACAACACAACAGTCTGAGGAAACGCGGTTACGGTGACGTCAAGCGCATAAATCCATGAATCCACCTGGATAGTCTCAGAGACAGTCTCAGAGACAGTCTCAGAGACATTTCAGGCTGTCTGTGGAGGTTTGACTGATCTGAGTGTTTGATTGGCTTGCGGAGTGTGTGTAACAGGTGTGTGGCTGGGGCATGAAGGAGGATGACTCAATGAACTGTTTCCTGTAGAAGACATTAAAACATTATTTGCCTTCTGTCTCTTCTTCTGCACCTCTGCTCCTAAACATGCAAACATGCTCAGTGTTTATCACACGAACACATCGATGTCTGTCCGTATCGACACGATGGACGTGAACAGGACTTAGTTTGTGCTGTCCACGTCTCTTCTGTCCTCACAGGGACTATTTCTTCTGTGGCTGGATCGACCATCTGAAAGGAGAGAAATCTGTTTTTGTGTGATCGTGTGTCTTTAGTTTAAATGTCAGAGAGCGTGTTGTTGGTTCTCGTCTGTTAACGTGCCGGCTTGTCGTCTCTTCCCTCCAGGAGTTTATCAGGTGAGTCCAAAGAGGAGGGCCGGGACTCGAAGCCTCGATCGCTGCGCTTCACCTGGAGCATGAAGACCACGTCCTCCATGGAGCCGGGCGACATGATGAAGGAGATCCGGAGGGTTCTGGACGCCAACAACTGTGACTACGAGCAGCGTGAACGCTACTCGCTGTTCTGCGTGCACGGCGACGCCCGGCAGGACAGTCTGGTCCAATGGGAGATCGAGGTGTGCAAGCTGCCCCGCCTCTCGCTCAACGGCGTGCGCTTCAAAAGGATCTCCGGCACGTCCATCGCCTTCAAGAACATCGCCTCCAAAGTGGCCAACGAGCTCAGGCTGTGAACTACTCCCACTGCGAGGAGAAGATCTCTGCTCCTCCTCTTCTTCGCAGAATGTTCAGCACTACTCCTCGCTAACTGCTGTATGACTCAGAGAAAATACACCTTATTATACGCGACACACTTACTATTTAATGTTATCACTAGATGTTTGCCAGTGAAACCAAATATTAAAACAAGTGACGGCGCAGGTAGGCAGCAGGTTGTGCTTCGTCCCTCAGTGATTCAACACGTTAAGGTCCATCCGTGCATTGTCCAGTGTTTTGCTAACAGTAATCTGGTCTCTGGAGTGCAAGTTGACGGTCAACAGTCGTGTTTCCATCCATTACCGTTACGTGAATGTGAATGTTAGGAGTTAGTTCACGAGAAGAGAACGCAACAAGACGAGCTGAAGGTGTGAAAAACAAACAGGAAACAGGAAGTCAATCAAACATTTGTGTTTGTTTCATGTGTTAGCGTGAGGAGCCATGAGAGCCATGAGGAAACAGCTCGTCAGTTATTGTGTTTCCACCTCCCGTTAAGAGCTTTCCCTCCATGATGGAACATTACCTCTGCTCTACCTGTGCAGCTACAACAGTAGAACAGCTAGCTGCTAATTTAGCTACAAATATTCATCAAACATTTATCCGCTCGTTGCTTCCTGATGGTGTTTATTAAAATTGTTGGAGATCAGCTCGGCTGATTGAAGATGTGTTGCATATAAAGTCAGTGAAGAACTCATTGTGAAGGTTCGAACCTGTTCTGAGTTACAGTACTGTTCAGTCGGTACGTTAGCTGTTCATCAGGGATAGAAGTCAGGAAAGGACGAGCAGCCCGGCGTTGGTTTGATGTTTTTACATTTAGAGTGTAACAAAACCACTAAACTCTAATCCGAGCTTAACAAAGCTAACCATGGAGCTAAGAGAGCTAACAGAGACTCTCTGCGTGTCCGCACGTCTGTTTGTAAAAGTTTCAGTGTGTTAAACGTGACGTAACAGAGGCTACGTCTCCGATAGCTACATATTTATAGAACAATGGACCTGATTTGGACCCGGATCGATCAACAAGACGAAACATCTGTCTGTTTTTTCCTGAGAAAAGTGTTTTAGTTTCACTTTCACGACTGTCACGTTTGCAGCTGATGTCGACTTCTCTTCTGCTGCACAGTTTACAGTCGTGGTAATGAAGGTAGTGAAACACCTGAACTGAACTGTTGGTTGTATCACTGAGGACACGTGATGACCTCTGACCTCCTGAAGCTGAAAGCGCTTTTGACTCCCCCTGCTGGCTGATGTTAATACGACTGCAATAATATGTCAGTACTCAAACACAAACTGTAAACTCCTTAAATCTTTTTACACATTTCCAGCTGACAGAACAGAATGTGTTTTTATTATTTGCTGTATAAAACGATACCTGTCCAGGTGAATATGTGCAGGTGCAGTATTGATTAGTGGTGGATTGTGTACAGAGTCTGTTTTTATTGGTCCACACTGTGTACATTCTTTGTTTTCCACCACTGAAAATGTGACTTTGTTCTTATTTTTTTAGTCTTTTAGCAGTGCGATAAAACCAGATCTGCTCCAGTGAGTTCCAGTTTTTGTTTCCATTCTCGTCCCCGCTTCAGATTTAAAGGACCGGTCTGGTGTTTTTCTGTATTTTATCAATCATCAACAAACCCCATGAGCATGTCTGAGGACGTCCATCTTTAAAACACCTCACAGAAATATAACTCCATGTTTTAAAAAGGTTCAGGTTTAGTGCGTTTGTTTGGGACTATTTTTAGCAACGCATTCATCCACGTTTGGTGCTCTAGTGAGTGTTTGTGGCTGCAGGACAGTGTGTAGATAAACTGTGTGTGTGTGTGTTCATGGTGACGTCATGGCTGTTAGTCGATGTGTTCACTGTCGGTTTGAGAGAAATGTAGAAAATCACCAGACGTTACAGGATAAATGCAGCAAAGTTTCTGGTTGAACTTGATGCTGAAATTTCCCTTTAAGCTTGTTAAATACTGTTACCGGGTAGAAAAACTCAATTCTGTATCTATCGCACCACCTAAAGTCCCCATGAAACAGGAAGGAGAGTTCTGTTTGCTTCCTCATTTTCACGTGTTTCCTGTAAAAATGGACCGAACAGAACCTCCAGACCAGCAGTGAGCAGTATTCTAACAGTGAATACAGCAGCCTACCGAGGTGGTTTTCTTGCCGGGTTTGGCTCCTGGCATCCCGGGCTGAGTCACTTCAGTTAGCTACACGGCTGACCAAGCTAACCACAGTTAGCGCTTCACTACTTATCAATGTTTCCATCATAAAGTCTGTAAATCACCTCGGTAGTGTGACGTTATTCCCTGTTGGTCTCAGAGGCTGTGCTCCAACCCGGTCCAGTCTGGCTGCTGAGCCCGGTTCTGTTACATGCTAACAGCAGATTCAGTTAGCAGCAGTTAATTAGCGAGTGGTTATGCTAAAGCTATCTGTCCATCATAAAGTGTGTAAATCACAGAGAGTTGAAGCAGTCGGAGGACATCAGAGGGAAAAGCAGCAAATATATTGTGTCTAAAATCTGATCCAGTCTGAATAAAGTTCTGTGGTTCTGGTTCTGTACAGTGATCAGTGAGGCCCGGACAGAGATGACTGTAGCAGCTGTCACAGTCACTCACAGACTGGATCAAACAGGAAGCACTCCGCTCCGGCGGTGTCAGAAGAGAGAAAGCGTTTGATTGGATGTTAAATTAGTACACGCCCCCGAGTGCAGGATGACATCATCAACAAGTTTTTCTGGTTTATCAGGAAATGACAAACTCTAAAACACCTGAAGAACACCTGAACACACTGAACACACTGTGTGTCAGTGTTGGACAGACACTGGAGGACAGAATTTTGACTTCATGGGGACTTTATCCTGATACTTTATATTTCTGATACAGTTTGTAGTTTTTCTTTCAGTTTTAGTTTTCCTGTATATTTTCTTCCCACTAATCTTTGGCTGTCTCTATAGTGTTCGAGGTCCTGAGGGTTCACCGTGCAATGGTTCTCCATCATTACTGAAACTGGAGAACACTTTGTACTGTATGTTGTAGCACTTAAAACCAGGAAGGGAACAAACAATGCAAACGTTCCTGTCTGACGGGGACGACAGAGGTTAGAAGGTGTGAATATGACGCTGCCTTCATGTCACGAGGGAAAGACTGTAAATCTGAGCCTCTTACTTGAAAATAGCCTTCACCTCAGCTCTCAGATCGCAACTTGTACCGAGTGATAGACTCTTGATTCGTTATGCTCGTCACCAACAGGAAAGTAGCAGAAGTCCGGTGTAGCCATGATGGATTCATTTTAAATAAAAACACACAAATGAAACATTTTTCAGCATTTTGTCTCATTTTTCTGATCACAGCTGTTTAAAATGTCACTGCAGGATGAAGTTTAAATCAACGTCATGTAACTAAACTAACATCTGTTAATAAAGTGCAGGAGCTTTGGACCGCCAGAGGGAGGACAACCATAACACCTGGACGTAGTCTCCGTGACGTCCCCGCAGACTGTCTAAAACCTGGACGTAGTCTCCGTGACGTCCTCACAGACTGTCTAAAACCTGGACGTAGTCTCCGTGACGTCCCCGCAGACTGTCTGAAACCTGGACGTAGTCCCGGTCCCCGCAGACTGTCTAAAACCTGGACGTAGTCTCCATGACGTCCCCGCAGACTGTCTGAAACCTGGACGTAGTCTCCATGACGTCCCTCAAAGGTTTCTGAAGAGTTGTGAAGGTCAGTGTGGTGAAGTTGAAGCAGCAGGTGAGTTTCATTTAGACAGTTTAAACTGCAGATCTATCAGAAATTAGATTAGATTATACTTTTATCCCACAACGGGGAAATTCACTCGTTACAGCAGCAGAGTGTGATATACACACAGAGTAAAGTAGAAAGGACAAAAACAGACAGAAGGATCTTATAATCTACACAATATGAACAAAAAAGCAAACAAGCAACAGACAACGTGCAAAAAGTACTGAAGGTAAAGTGACCATGATATAAATAATACTGCAGTTAAAGTGACCATGATATAAATAATACTGCAGTTAAAGTGACCGTGGTATGTACATTGTAAGTTATCGAAATGGAAAAAAATATACATTCAGAGTCTAAATATGATGTGTAGTTCTTCTTTTACACTAAACTGATAAACCAGATTAACATCAGACTTCATGAGGACACGAGATGACAGCTGAGTGTCAAAATAATTCCCAAATATTAGAAGTTAAATTAAGGCTCACTGAATTTATTTTTAACTGAAGGAAACAATGTTTATCAGTGAAATCATATTTTATGACACTGTGTTAAGTTCTGTTTCATGTGAAGTGGATGCGGATGTGATGGCAGCACAATCAACTGTTTATCTGCTGCAGGAAGTTTAATGACATCAGACAAAAACAGACAAGTAATTCGAAGCAAACTTTTATTTCAGGGATTTATAAAAACGTCTCACGATCTGATCAAACTCATTGTCAATAAATGATCATTCTGAATCATCTTAAAGAGGCTTGTTGTTCCCCCGTCACTCCGGCCAATCATCATCCAGATCTACTTCTGTGTAGGAACGAGATCATCGATGTCTCCGCCCCCCTCCAGCCTCTTCTCCATGGCGATAAGTAGTTTGACCCCGTCCACCACCAGCTGGGTCAGATCCACCTCGCTCACGCCGAAGGTCGCCACATTGTTGACACGATACAGCACCAGGGATTCTGGGAAATGGAGGCAATAGAGCAGTTCTCACTCAAAGGTCAAACACTTAAATGAAGAGGTGCATGTAGTGAAAGGATCCGAGGGAACCCAAAGAAGAGAATTAATCAGGTTACCCATCATGTCATGGGCTCTATTTCCAAACACAGTTTGAATCATGGACTCGTCAGTCCA
This sequence comes from Argyrosomus regius, assembly GCA_946959425.1. NCBI lineage: Eukaryota > Metazoa > Chordata > Actinopteri > Sciaenidae > Argyrosomus > Argyrosomus regius. Next base: position 2,976,727 of record OX336883.1, read on the forward strand.
CTTCCCGTCAGTCGGTCTCAGATGTTCTGGTCCAGAGAAGTGTGCAGTGTTTCTGGATGTGGTTGATATCTGTCTCTCTCTCTGCATGGTAGAGTCTGAACTTCATCTGTAGATGCTGCTGCCTGATGGGTCGGAGGTCACGGACACTCAGTGTTGGTTTTGGGCCTTGCCCCTCACGTGCAGAGATTTCTCTGATTCTCTGAATCTTTGAATGATATTCTGGATTGTAGACGGTGAAATCCAGAAACTCATTCACACTGTGAGTCCACAAACGCTGAAAGTGTTGAACCTCACCCTGTCCTTCATGTGAACGACCCCTTTCATACCTGATGATGATACTATCACCTGTTACCAATGAACCTGTTCACCTGTGGAAGCTTCAAACAGGTGTTTGTCACTCTTTTCTTCATGCTGTCAAAACTTTATTGAAAGAATGATATGTAGGGAAAACACACACAGACCTGTGGTTCAGGTTACCTGGTGAAACATCGGTATCAGGTCGGTCCATGCAGAACCTCAGTCTCTTCAGGATGTCCTGCAGCCGTCTGTGTTTGGGGAGGTGTTGCAGCTTGAGGTAGACTCTAATCCTCAGACCCGTTCCCACGTCGGCCGGAGAGCTCGTCACCCAGCCCAGCTGCTGCTTCCAGATGAACGGGTGTCTGAGCTCTCTGTAGAAACCCTCCAGCTGGAGACAGACAGACAAACAGACCCCAAGCTCCTTTTAGCAACCAATAATGTAACTTCAGAAACCCACTTTACAGTTAAAAAGAAACAAACAGGATGAACATACAGCAAGCAAATAGACTTAAAACCTGCTCATGACCTATAAACAAGAGACAGAGAAGTGATACACAGAGTTCATGAGGAAAAACTTCTCCAAACCTGCAGACGTTTGTGGCAAAAACATTTTATAAGTGAAAATGTCAACTTTCATCGAGTGTCATCAATAAAACATGACCTGTCACTGACCTTCTGCAGGTTGATGTAGATGCATTTAAAGGCCTCTGTGATGTTGGTGTCGTCTCGTGTGGACACAAGTCTCAGGTGGTCGTCCATGTTGACCCAGACCATCAGGCTGCCATCATTACTCACCCTGTAACAAGGCGTCATGGAACATGTTTGACAAGAGACTCTTATCTTTCCTGAAATACTTCATTTATATTTATATTCCCTTCCCTAGTTGCTGACTGACCAGACTGCCCTGGCGTCGGGCCAGTCTCGGGCCATGCCGGTACGGAGCTGGGTGGAAGATGGAGGGTTCAGGTTCATCTCCCTCAGCTGCTCCTGGTTCAGCTCCTCTATTAAGACGAGTCGACCCGGCAGTTCTTCGTCCTCCAGCCGCTGCAGAGCTGAGAGTAAAGACCGGTTAACAGGTTACAGAGACTGTTTCACACAGGGTTCATTGTCCTGCCGCCCCCTGCTGGTGTGCTTTCTTTCTTTGTTTATTAAAATTATTACTGCGTATAAGCGCACCAGCTGTTCTACATCCATTCTGCTGTTTTCTTACGTTTAATCAACCCAAATATTCTGAAACTCAGATGTGCAGTACCTCTTCTGGCCAGTGTGAGGAGCTGTCTGCGCTCTCCTCGGCTGCAGTGTGTCGGGAAGCAGAAGTCTTCGACACCTCGAACAACACTCACCTCACAGCGTACAGTGAATGACCTGTCCAAGTCATCACCACCCTGCACACGCACACACACACACACACACACACACACACACACACACACACACAAAGGTGTGTTCAGTTCAGGGGATCACATGGACGGTCTCCATGAAGTTTGGATATCACCAAATTATCATGTTTGGAAATGTAAGTCAGATAAAACCTGATGAACTATTGAGAAGGTATGTTGTCTCAGCTTTGTCAAACAGGGGCTGAAACCTACTGAAAAACTACAGCCGATGTGACCTCTAGGATGCTCCTATGGTAGATACAACGTGTCCTCTAGAGTGACCTTCCATTGGAAAACATGTGATGAAGTGCCCCAACCCGAACCTTCCAAGGTACACTGGAGAAAATGTGATGTGGGGCTATATGTGGTGAACAGACCTCCACATGTGGACCGGCTACCTTCAGGTTGTCGTAGTTGAAGTCGCTCTCTGGCGTCTGGCTTTTGATCTTGTGTTCGTGATGCGCCTCGATGACTCGGTCAAAGAAGTCACAGAACAGGATGTAGGACTGGGCGTCGCCTGCGACACACCCCACAGATACAGGACCTGACCAGTCGCCTTCATACACAAACAGATTGACGGATACGTTTACACAGTGACAGTCACAATCATCCCAAATCTCAGAACAATATTTTGACTTCTAGAGCATTTTTTTATCATCCTTTATCTCGTGTTTTACGGACACGTAATGAATTGTTCAAATGTCATATTTCTTAAAGGGACAGCGCAGGGAGCTTTAGTTTAAAGGAACAATAGGTAACTTTACGTGTAACACTGACATCTAGTGTTAGTAAATTGGTACTGCAGTCCAAGTTCATAATACTGGAGAGTTGTTTCTCTTCACCATCTTCTCCAAAGACTGAAGTCACGTTGTCAGATTGAAGACGCTGAACCTTCACGAGCACAAAACGAGAAACATCTACGTCTGTTTGGTCTGTCAGTACTGATGAAGATCATGTGACGTGATTTGGATACTTGAACTCAGTGGCTTTGTGTTGTAGGTCGAGTCTTTGGAAACTTTACGAGGGAAATATAGGTAACTTTTCCCATGATGCACTGTGGGTCAGGATGTCTGTCAGCGTCATGACATGAAACAGACGATGATGATGGAGACATGTTTGATTCACAGAGGAAACGTTCTGATTATTGATGATAAATGATGTAAAATACAAAGTTCATGACTTTATTTTCTGTTTGTTCCGTGTTTCAGCACGTTTCTGCTCATGGAGCTTCTGAGGTCAGACACAATCTAACGTTAACGTTGTTGATCCACTTTGTTAGCTTCCATTGCTGTAGTACGCTTCATATCTGGCAACCCGGAGCGTCACATGAGAAGTCTGCACAAAACTCAAACAGACTTTCTGGTCAGATTACTGTCAGCATGGTAAGTTTAAGAGTTTATTGTTCCTTCACTTCAAACTGATGATATGTTTATTTTGGAACGTTCTGTCAACGCTACAGAAACACTAGGTAACTGTTAAAGTATGATAAGGTTGTCTGAATGTTAGTTACTGGTTGTGTATTGATTACTGACGGTGGCTGATCAGGTTTATTATCAGCTGATCGTGTTTAGTTTCTAACAGCAGGAAATGTTTTTTAAACTACGTTAGAAAAACGTTCATCAATCTGAGATGACAAACGTTAATGTAACGTTAATATTAGAACAGCTGTAAAATGGAGTGATATGCAGTTAAAAGTCTCAGTGCTGTTATTCTCTATATCAGCACTCATGATTGACTTGTGTCGTATATGATTGAATATATCTGTAATTTCTGTCATCAGAATAATTACTGGTTGTTCCTCGACTGTTTCAATCTTCCTGAAACTCTCTGACAAACAGGCCCGACGCTGATATCACGCTGACATCACGCTGACATCACGCTGACATCACCTGGTTCCTCGAGGCCTGGGCGGATGACATCATCGAACATGACTCCACTGTGGGTGCAGCGGTCGAACTGTCGGCGGTACATGGCCGGCGTGAGGATCCGTCCCATCCAGGTAGAGTTCCTGCACAGGTCGGGAAACTCGTCGTCAGGAGAACCTCTCCTCAGGT
>OX336883.1:2982956-3040456 GCA_946959425.1 Argyrosomus regius
CAGTCAGTCAGTCAGTCAATCTATCCATCAGTCAGTCAATCAATGCATCAGTCAGTCAGTCAGTCAATCCATCAGTCAGTCAGTCAGTCAATGCATCAGTCAGTCAGTCAGTCAGTCAATCCATCAGTCAGTCAATCAATGCATCAGTCAGTCAGTCAGTCAATCCATCAGTCAGTCAGTCAGTCAATGCATCAGTCAGTCAGTCAGTCAGTCAATCCATCCATCAGTCAGTCAATCCATCAGTCAGTCAGTCAGTCAGTCAGTCAGTCAGTCAGTCAGTCAGTCCATCCATCCGTCAGTCAATCAGTCAGTCAGTCAGCCAATCAGACTTTATTTTTAACAATTTTCATGCGACCACAATGTAACAGAAAAAAAGAAATAAAATAAAAATAATTCACATTAAAAAACATTCAAATGTTTAAAAAAAAACCCAAAACAAACGTAGAAAAATACAAACTAGATAAATAGATAAATAAATAATAGTAATAATAATGTGATTAATAAATATATTTCAAGTTAAAGTCAGTATATACAGTATATACAGTAACACACACACACCTCTCTTCTATATCTGCAACAAGCTCCAAATGTTCCCAGATATTATTATAAAATAAATACACTATACTGAATATCATATGACAGATTTTACCACAGGTCACGTCAATAACATTCATGACGTAGTCAAGTGTAAGAGCAGTCGTCTTCTCCTAACTCCTTATCGCCTCTCCTTCACATGTTTCCTTATGACCTCGTGACTAATTAGTGCGCGTTCAGACAGGGACAGGCAAACCGGTAGTGGGGAAGTGCGGTGTTGGGGGTGAGGGGAGCTGAGGTGTGTTGCTGTGGGCGTGTCTATACCTGCTGAATGTAACCGCTGTGAAACAATCAGGAAATAACTTTTTATTTCTCTGATTAATGATGATGTCTCTCTCTCTCTCTCTCTCTCTCTCTCCAAAGTGAGAACACACACACAGGTAGATTATCAGAGTTTAGTCCGTGAATCCACCTGGATAGTCTCTGCTTCAGAGACATTTCAGGCTGTCTGTGGAGGTTCGACTGATCTGAGTGTCTGATTGGAGCCGGAGCGTGACGTGGGGCTCCGTTTTCCCAAAACTTGAATCTGGCTCAACTTCTCTTGCCGGTCGCCGGCGACGTTTTTTGCGGCAACCCCTGCGTTGCGGGCTGCCGGCGCGGAAACGCACGACCCTCCTGAAATGAACTGAAAAACGCCGCCGGCGTCCGTTTTGCCTGTTCCTGTCTGAACGCCGACTAAAGGGGTATTTGTTTATCTATTGGACCGCACCCAGACTCTACAGCTCACTTCCTCCTTAAGCAGCCTGTCTCTGACAGGAAGAGCCTCAGTTCACCGATGATTTGGAAACTTGAGCTCAGTGACTTTCTAACTTCCCACAGCGTGTTGCAGCTCGTGTCTTTGGAAACTTTCCGTGGAAAAGTTACCACGACCTGCCCAGTCCTCCACACCGACACTCCGGTGAACTCCCTCCCAGGAAAACAGCCTCCACCTCCCGCAGTGAGAGCCAGGTAGGTCGGTAACTTTTACAGTGTGACTTCCCCCGATGCACCGAGAGGAGACAGAATGATGTTTCTGCGTGATGCTGCTTTAAACTCATGTAAATAAACTCACTGGTCATTTAGTCATTTGAAGGTGAACTTGTAACCCAGAGGTAACTAGAGTTACTTGTTGTAATCTGTTCAGGTCTGTTTTGTGTACATTGCTCTTTAAGCACAATTACGGCAGGTGCTTTACGGCATCTAGCTGGTTTCCGCCCCCAGTGGAAATCGCGGGTCTGCTATCAGGACTCTGAGTTATTCTACTGTTTGGTTACAAACTCACTGACTTGCACAGCACGTCATAAATCATATCACATGTATGGTGGTCCGTGTTTGTTTTGGTCATTGGATTTTCCGTTCAGAAAAGGATATTAAAAACAGAAACTGCGTGCTTATGTGATTTTCATTTTAAAATATTCAAGATATTTTTCTTTATCGGGCTCAAGAAGGGAGAAACAAACTTTAAAACGGTTGATTTCCACTTCCTGTTTCTAAAAACAAAAGTCGTCGGAAGTCAGAAAAAAAAGCGCCCGTTTTTTCATATTGTGCGACCGGAAGTTGCCGTTTTCAAAATAAGAGCGCATATGAGGACGGTGCTGAGCCGTCTCCACACCTCTCCCCCGCAGGTGATGCACCACGCCCCCTCCACATACACCGCCCGTCGGCCGGGCAGCCGTCCGGCCTAACCCACTTACTACGTACAGCACTGGGCGGTCGACGCCTGCGTCTCTCAAACATTGTGTGAGCTGCGGTCAGGGGTCAGTGATGATCGTGTAAAGATTAAAACTGCACATGGAAAAAAAGACTGTATTTTCAATATGTTGTTGTATTCTTCACAATTCAAGATTAAAACTTAAGCAGCACACTAAATGTTTCTGTTGACTTGTTGACTGTACACGTGACATCTATTGCACGTCTGTCCGTCCTGGGAGAGGGATCCCTCCTCTGTGGCTCTTCCTGAGGTTTCTTCCACTTTTTTCCCTGTTAAAAGTTTTTTGTGGGCAAGTTTTTCCTCACTCGAACCGAGGGTGTAAGGACAGAGGGTCTAAGGACAGAGGGTCTAAGGACAGAGGGTGTAAGGACAGAGGGTCTAAGGACAGAGGGTCTAAGGACAGAGGGTCTAAGGACAGAGGGTGTCACTCCCTGTACAGATTGTGAAGCCCTCCGAGGCAAAATGTATTTTGCGACTTTGGGCTATACAAATAAAATTTGATTGATTGATAAAATTTGATTGATTGACTACAGCTTAGACTGTTTTTCTGCCTCCTTCAGTCTTCCTGCAGTTTGGACTCTTTTGGAGCTCAGTGTCAGTGTCTCCAGCTGCTGTGAAACTCCCATCAGAGTGCTGACTGACACACCTTTTGTAACAGTGACACCTGCTGCTGACTGGCAGCACTACAGCTCAGACTGGGGTTCTGCTCTGACGTCATACTGACGTTTCTGGATTTGGATTTGAAGGTATGAGGATGTGACGGCTGTCGGTCAGATGAACACAGACACCAGCAGCGTCTGTCAGCGTCTGCACACGAAGGTAGAAAGAAAGCCTCTTTGAGCTCATCTGGACTTTAACAGGTGAGAACCCTGACAGGTAACATGACACACCTGATGAAGACACTCTGCTGTCAGTGGTTTCATTTTGGGCTTACATAATATACTTGTAGATGAGAGCAGTTACTGACTGTTTGTAGGTCTGAATATTCATGAATTCATTCACTCATTATTCTGTGAGATGTGACTTTTTGGTCCAAATGAGTCTTTTCATGTTTAGTTTAATCAGCACCAGGAAACAAGTTAGATTTGAATCTAAACTGACGCTCACTGCTGAGAACTGAGGGAGACTCAGAACTGGTCTGACAACCTGAAAATTTTTAGTCTTATCAGAACTTGATCAGCTGTTTATTCTCTGACTGTAGAAAACAAAGAACAAAGAACTGAGATTAAATGAACTGAAACTCAGGTTGAGGATACTGCCTGATCTTAGCCACGATGACGATGACGTCCTGGATGGATACCAAACCATCAAAGTGTCCAAGCTGGAGAAGGCAGACAGACAGGACATCGTGGATCTGATGGTGAACACCTATAAACTTCATGGAGCTCTGAAGGTGACCAAGAAGGTTTTAGAGAAGATCAACAGGAACGATCTGGTCCAGAGTCTGTCAGAGACGAGCTCAGGACCAGAAGGTCAGTCACATTTCTTCTTTTTATATTTTCAGATATAAAGAGTGGGTTGACAACACAATACTTAAAGGAACAGGGTCTCTCAGTACAGAAGATCATTGTATCCTTGTATTGGATCCTTCATGGATACAAAGTCGTGCATCAGAAATGCGTCAATACATTTCTGACCCTGTCTAAAGACTACAGCACCATTAGCTATCAATATAAAGCATGAAATAAAGAGTGATAACAATGTTTGTTAGGAGATTGTTTGTCATTTTGAGATGAGGTCTCCAGTTTATTTGTCTTCTGAATACAATGTGCTTCTTTATCCCAGTGACGTGTAGGACGTGTTACATCTGACAGGAACACACTGTATAGTAGAGCAGTTGTAGATATAAGAGCCTTATTAACTAACTTTTATTAACCTCAATATTAATTTTAATACTTTAATATTAGTAGGCTTTACGTCTCATAACCTGATAAATAATGTGAACAATCTGTGTGTGTGTGTGTGTGTGTGTGTGTGTCTGTGTGTGTGTGTGTGTGTGTGTGTGTGTGTGTGTGTGTGTGTGTGTGTGTGTGTGTGTGTGTCTGTGTGTGTGTGTGTGTGTGTGTGTGTGTGTGTGTGTGTCCTGACCTCCAACACATTGGTATCATCCAATCAGGCACGTGGCAGCTTCATCAACGTTAGGCTCTTATTTTGTCATAAAGTTTGACTCCATTTTGTTTATAATGATCTGATGTTGTCCAGCCTGACTGGAACAGTTTGACAGAGCACAGTGTCTCACATCTTATCTTCATTTTACTTACATTAACTTGACACTGCTGTTATTATGGTATAGGGAAAATCTAAAGTTGTTCCTGGCTGGCTGAGCCCTCGATGTTTCAAGATCCTGACAGCGCCCCTGCTTCCTGTTCCAGAGTGCACCGGATAAAGTAAGGACAGAACTGGACGTCCTTTTATTCACACTTAGTTATTGTTTTGTTCTTAAAGGAGCTGAAGGAATGCAGAATGGGAAACCGGCTCTGGGGTCCAAAGGCTGAAGTTCCAGAAACCTCACAGGGAGGTAAGACGGTTTGTTACTGTGATTACGTGTTTCCTGTTGCTGTGATCAAGACACGTTCAGCTCTGTTTAAGTACAAAGTCAACAATTCAGACTGTAATCATTAACAGCAATGCAGCCGACGTCTATGGGCTGAAATATGTGCCACCAGAAACTGAATTTGAATCATTTATATTGAATTTGAATTGCTTAACTTGAATAATTGCATTAAAAAACTGAATTTGAATCACATAATTTAAATTTGTATTGTTCAATTTGAATCATTGCATTGAAAAACTGAATCAGAATTGTAATTTGAAATTGAATTTATTAGTTTGGAACTGAATATTCAGTTCTCACAATTCAAATTCAGTTTTCTGTGACAAACATCCGGGTAGCTGAGGCAGAGCAATCGAGCACAGATACACAGGATGCCTCTTCGGCCAATCAGCACCTACGTTTTTGAGCACGTAACAGTGTTTTTATAAAACAGTCGGCAGTGTTGTATTAGACTCGCTGGCAGTAACATTTCTATTACGTGATTTCTGCATTCATTTGCAACGTTTTCTTAATTAATCTCTCAACCGCTGCCGCTGTGTGGGCCAGCTGCCACTGAAATGCCGCTGTGTATGTGTGTGTGGGGGTGCCAGGGCAATTGCCGGTGTCTGGGGCAGTTACCACTGCCCTGCCACGGCAACTGCTGCTGTTATGGGCATTTATTTTTATTTTTTATTTTATAAAACAGTCGACTGACTGACAAGTAGGTGGGCAGTCACCCCCTTTCGGTGTCTGAGTTGATGCCCCAATGGGTTCTCAGGTATGGAAGCTAATTTAAATATCCCATCTTAAAATCAACCTAAAATGCTCCAGCATAACAGGTAATGTTATAACAGTTGAAGCATTCAATTCATACCACTTATGTCATAAAGTGTCACATCCTATCATAAGTGTTGTTTCTGCACACTTTTGATGGTCATGTTCGGCCAAGTTTTTATATTATATTTTCCATTCTCCAAAGTGACTGGAGAAACACAAATCTAGCAACCATTCAAATATTTATTCTTTAAATTAACAACGTGTTTCACACTTTATTTAGTTGCCTACCTCACACATACACATACATACACACACACACACACATATGCACAGGCATGTCAGTGGCGGCTGCGCCACACAGCGGCAGAAATCATGTAATGGAAATGCTACTACCAGCAAGTCTAATGCAACACTGACGACTGTTTTATAAAATAAAAACAAATGCCCATAACAGCAGCAGCTGCTGCGGCACATTAGTGGCAGGGCAGTGGTAACTGCCCCAGACACCGGCAACTGCCCTGGCACACGCACACACACACACACACACACACACACACACACACACAACACACACACAATTTCAGTGGCAGCTGGCCCACACAGCGGCAGCGGTTGAGAGATTAATTAAGAAAACATCACAAATTAATGCAAAAATCACGTAATAGAAATGCTACTTCCAGCGAGTCTAATACAACACTGACGACTGTTTTATAAAAACACTGTTACGTGCTCAAAAACGTAGGTGCTGATTGGCCGAAGAGGCATCCTGTGTATCTGTGCTCGATTGCTCTGCCTCAACTACCTGGATGAACTGAATGTTCAGTTCCAAACTAATAAATTCAAATTACAATTCAGATTCAGTTTACTTTCCTGATTATTTTGTCTGTTCTCTGTCACGACAGTCAACGCCCAGGATGGAGGCGTCTACAGTAGTCCTCAGTTAAGTGATGTTAACGTGGGAGGGGATATATACATGAATGTCATCACAAACGGTAAATGTTTCCCTTTAATTAATAATCAAATAAATACTATTTATGTTAAATTTTGTGTTTGTTTGAAAGGTAACCGCTGAAATCTGTTTAATTATTTTGAATTTCTGTTTCAGTCCAAGCTCCTGCCAGGACAGACACTAATGTTCCTCCTACAAACAGAGGTATTGTATTCAGTATTCTACTTTTAAAACATGTATCTGTGAAGCAGACCTCTTTTAAAAACCTTTATCCTAACACTCAGATGGCTGAGAGGACTACTCTGTATTTCTGAACGGTCCTTCATGTTTTCGAGTTGTAAAAAGAACTCTTTACAAATAGATGTTACTTTGGATGAAGGATTATTGACACAACTTTAGTCTTTTAGTCTAATAGCATTGTTTTCAGAGAAAAATCTGTTGAGTGTACCCAAGTCCAGACCTCTAGATATATTGATGATACATATCAATGATTTACAACATTTGGTGGCAAAACCACCTTGTAATATTGTTTTGATCCATATTTCCCACCCGACTTATCCAGGTGTATCCAGTAGAGATCACATGGTAACATGAAGTGGAAATGGGTCCTGTGTCATCTCTTATCAAATCCAGCTGTATATTTCAGTGTACTGAGACGTGCAAGTATACAAGATATTTCCCATGATGATAGTTTTAAAATAAATAAATAGTTTAAAACTTTTCTGTGTGAATCAAATACATGTTGACCTGTTTATTAGTTCTAAAGCTTGAGATCATGTCTGAAGACTTTATGTAAGAGGTGTGTGTTACTGAGCCACAGTCTTTGCTCTGCTTGTCCCTTAGATCCCTGAGCTAACATTAGCTAACAGCAGCTAACAAACTGAGCTAACATTAGCTAACAGCAACTACAGCTGTCAGCAGTTTACTTCACTGTCCATCAGGAAACTCTGTAAATCACAGAGAGTTGAGGCGGAGCAGCCGGAGGACATCAGAGGGAAAACCAGAAAACATTTTCTCCATAAAATATGATCCAGTTTCACCAAAATCAGTGAAATAGTTGGTGGTGTGTGACTTAGTGCCGTAAAGCGTTACGTACTTCTCCCGACCCGGAGCCCAAAGTTACATAGTGTGAGAACAGACGTACGAATGACAGAGACAAATAATAAGTCATGTGAAATAGAGAATATAACTCATAATGTCTCTCTCTCTCTCTCAGGGTCAGAGAACAGAGGACCTTCCTCCTCTCAGAGTGAAGGTAAAGCTGCTGTATTCTCTGGTTTGTATGGAAGCCCTGACAGACCAAATGTAGTTTCTAAGTTTGAAAAGATAAAGTGTCAGTTTGTTTTACTTTCTGTGTCAGATATTATGACTCTGTTGTCTCTTTAGTTCATTGATCAGACTTAGTCGAAGCAGCATCAGAGTATCTGCAGGCCTGAACATCTTCAAAAGTTTTAAATTCAGTTCTCTGAAAAAGGACCTAAAAGCTTTTAAAAAGTTGAATGTCACCAAACTGGAGAATTTGTGCTCAACTCTTAATATTGTCACAACAGTAGTGGACGGTCTCACAGGTCATTTCCTCACTGAGTGAAATGACCTGAAGTATTAACGTCAGCCATGATGAGAGCTGTTTGAATTCTCTGAATGTTAAGGAAAGGAGCTCCAATGCTTCCTAGATTATCTCCTTTAGCAGAGTTACACTGCACCAATCATTTACCAAAGAAAAGGAGATCATGCCGGCCCACAATTCCTTGCAGCAGCAACAAAAAAAGCAGCGCACCATTTGGCCAATCACAGTCAGACATTAAAAAAACATCAATGTATTTAAACAGTGTGATGCAGACTGACAGACAGACTCAAATCTCTGACTATGAGAATACTGTCCACAGACAACTTCCTCCACCTGAAACTGTGAAATTATGTGTGACTGCATTTTAGTTTCTCTTCAAACCTTCAGCAAAAACAGAATGTTGACTGATGCTCATGAGAGAAGATGCATCTATAGACATGCAGTCTAAATGCAGTCTAAATGTTTTTTCCATTCATGTCACAGATGGGATTGTTCCAGTACCAAAGCCACGACACATCTCAGATTATCAACAGCGGCTTCAATTAAACCTCAAGGATAAGTTTATGTGTGTACAACAGGGGTGGTTACAGAAGAAGGATGAGGAACCTCTGGATGATATCTACACAGAGCTGTACATCACAGCTGGGGGTGACATCCACATCAACACACAGCATGAGGTCAGACAGATCGAGGCGGTGGTGAAGTCAGCAGATACAGAGAAATCAATTAAACCCAGTGAGATGTTCAAACCTCCCTCTGGAAAAGAAAGATCCATAAGAACAGTGCTGACCACTGGAATCGCAGGAATTGGAAAAACTGTTCTTACCTGCAAGTTTCTGTTGGACTGGGCTGAAAGAAGAGCCAATCAAGATGTGCATCTCATATTCCCCTTCACCTTTCGCCAGCTGAACTTAAAGAAGGGACAAAAGTTGTCTTTGACAGAGCTCATTCATAAATGTATCACAGAGGCCAAAGTCATCCCAGAAGAAGCTCTTAATTACATCTTTACAACTCTGCAGTCATCAGGAATCACCAACTATGACAGAAGTGAATTCAAAGTTCTGTTTGTTTTGGATGGACTGGATGAGAGCCGACTTCAACTGGACTGCTCTACCAATAAAAACCAGGATACAGACTTTGATGTTACAGAGTCGACCTCAGTGGATGAGCTGCTGACAAACCTCATCAATAGAAAACTGCTTCCTTGTGCTCGCCTCTGGATAACCACACGACCTGCAGCAGCCAATCAGATCCATTCTGATTTTGTTGACATCATGACAGAGGTCAGAGGGTTCACTGACCCACAGAAGGACGAGTACTTCAGGAAGAGATTCAGAGATGAAGAGCAGGCCAGCAGAATCATCTCCCACATCAAGACATCACGAAGCCTCCACATCATGTGCCACATCCCAGTCTTCTGCTGGATCACTGCTACAGTTCTGGAGGATCTGTTGAAGACCAGAGAGGGAGGAGAGCTGCCCAAGACCCTGACTGAGATGTACACAGAATTCCTGGTGTTTCAGATCGATCGGACCAAAGACAGGATTGACCAAAAACAGTGCATTCAGTACATCAAGTCATTATCAAAACTGGCTTTCCAGCAGCTGGAAAAGGGCAACCTGATCTTCTACGAGAAAGATCTAGAAGAGAGTGGCATTGATGTCAGAGGAGCCTCAGTGTGTTCAGGAGTGTTCACAGAGATCTTTAAAGAAGAACGTGGGAAGAAGAAAGAAGATGACAAGATGTTTAGCTTCATCCATCTGAGTGTTCAGGAGTTTTTGGCAGCTTTACATGTAGAGATGTCATTCACTAACACAAACAAGAATGTGATGTCTGAGCCAGGGCAAACGTTTCTTGAATGGGTGCGAATGTTTTTCAGCAAAACATCTGTGACAGAGGTCCACAGGTTTGCTATTGACAAGGCCTTACAGAGTCCAAATGGACACCTGGACTTGTTCCTCCGCTTCCTCCTGGGTCTTTCTCTGGAGACCAATCAGGAGAAACTCCCAGAAGACCTACTGAACAAGAAAAGAAGCTCACAGACCAATCAGGAAACAGTCGAGTACATCAAGAAGAAGATCAGTGAGAATCTGTCTCCAGAGAGAATCATCAATCTGTTCCACTGTCTGAATGAACTGAATGATCTTTCTCTAGTGGAGGAGATCCAACAGTACCTGAGTTCAGGAAGTCTCTCCACAGATAAACTGACTCCTGCTCAGTGGTCAGCTCTGGTCTTCATCTTACTGTCATCAGACAAAGATCTGGACGTGTTTGACCTGAAGAAATACTCTGCTTCAGAGGAGGTTCTTCTGAGGATGCTGCCAGTGGTCAAAGCCTCCAACAAAGCTCTGTAAGTGCACAGAGAACCAAAGATAATAACTGTATTTTCATGCTTCAGTACATGAAAATCCCAGTACATCTCCTTTATAGCCAATACACTGTAGCTACTGACACCTTGTGGTCAACAGCAATCTTGCTTAACCATCACACTAACTGTTTTATATGTAGGGTTGTTCTCAATTAATGAAAGTCTTAATAAACTGACAAGATCTAGTCAACTGATTCTTCAACTTGAGTTCAGTATGATTGTAGTCTGTATCTTAAAATGATTAAATATAATTATAATTATAATCAAATCAAAAACAGTAATCATTAAAACACAAGAGAAACATTATCAGTGTTTGTCTTCACTATCTCTACAGGTTGAGTGGCTGTAATCTGTCAGAGAGAAGCTGTGAAGCTCTGTCATCAGTTCTCAGCTCCAAGTTGTCCACTCTGAGAGAGCTGGACCTGAGTAACAACGACCTGCAGGATTCAGGAGGGAAGCTGCTCTCTGCTGGACTGGAGAGTCCACACTGTACACTGGAGACTCTCAGGTCAGACTACACTGTGATGTGTATGTGACACACTGTATTATACCTCAAGCATTGAATATTCTGTGGTTTGGTTTTGTAGTGCATGAAATATTCTGTTGTCCTTAAACTTTGACCATGTTTGGATCAGTATGTTTACACTCCGAGTCATATATCACACTGAACCCTGTCCTGCTCACTTACACTGAACAGTTTCAGGGTGCTTAACTGTACACTAAAGAAAATGTTTTTGTCATTTATTATCAGGCTGAATCAAACCTGCCACAGAAATGTTGTGAGGAGTTCCCATCAGTTCTCAACTCTAGAGATCCTCTGAACTATTATTTGTGTCAAGCTAATTTTACTCACTATTTACTCACAATACAAATATTTCAGTGTGTTTTAACAAATAATGACTGATCACACACACACACACACACACACATACACCTTTCCTAATGTAGCTGTTCAAAGGTTCAGTTGAATTTCAGACCTGACTGAGATCAGCAGCATGTTATTAATCCGTGTTGACACGAATGGTTGCCTGAATGGCTGATGGTCCGCCTGAACACATCTGACTGGATTATAAATGGATCTTTATCTTCATCATTTATTCTTTATTCAGATTGATGAACTGCAGTTTGTCAGAGATCAGCTGTGCTTCTCTGGCCTCAGCTCTGAAGTCCAACCCCTCCCATCTGACAGAGCTGGACCTGAGAGGAAACGAGCTGCAGGATTCAGGAGTGAAGCTGCTGTCTGATCTTGTGGAGAATCCACACTGCAGACTGCAGACTCTGAGGTCAGTAGGGCTTTAGACCCTGTCCATGCTAGTTTCAGCAGTATTGTACTAAACATGGTGAGATGGTAAATGAATGAATCCCATTAGGTATTTCCTTGAGTTCAACCTTCCATTCCTACTTATTTTCCACTTGGCATTGTGTGTATCTTGTTCTAAATCCCCTCTGACCATCATTCAGTCGTGTACTACAAGCCAGATTCTTTTTCCTAGGATAGTGAAGGCAGGGGGGGAGAGAGAGATGGGAATGACATGCGGGAAAGAGCCACAGGTCGGATTTGAACCCTGGGCTTCCGCAGCAAGGACTGAGCCTTTGTACATGGGACGGCTGCTCTACCAACTGAGCTAAACGCCGCCCCGCTGTGACAGATTTTAAAGAAATCCAAACAAGCTTGAACGCTTTATTTCCCTATACCAGAGTGATAATGGGTGAAGCACTGGCCCAGCGCTGTGTACATAGATATGGCTGTGCACGACTAGGTGTAGGCATGAAGAGTTGGTTCGGGTAAGAATATCAGGCTAAGTCAATGAGAGACAGAAAAGGGCAGATCGTGCCTTCGCTGCACCATCCTAGGAAAAATAAATATGGCCTCTTTAATATTTGCAAACTGCCCCTAGACAGAAAATATTGAATGTCGGGACTTTGAAGCTTGCTAACTCAAAGAAGAAATGATTGTTTTAAACTTGATCCATAACTTTTGGGATTGTGTTTATCTTTACTTCAATTACAGGTTGACCACAGCTGATGAAGAAAAGACATGTGAGTATTGAAAGAAAGACTTCCAGTCATCAAACTATTGCACATTCAGATCTGATCTTAAAATGAGCATGAACAACAAAAATATTTTTCTGTTCCAGTTTCTTTGAGCCGTTTGGAAAATATTCATTAATTTTGGCAACTCATTTTTATCAGTTCAAGTTTTTATAATTCTTCTTCCTCTTTCAAAGATTTCAAACCGGAGGTGATAGAAAAAGTTCACCTGCCCAGTGAGGCCAAAAAGGTGAGAAAGTGTGAAGTCCTCCACGACTTCACGACTTTAAAGTTTTTGAAATCAGTCAAACAAAAATGTAATTGACAACAATGAAACAAAACAGCTGCAATTATGGACAGTATGGGTTATAATATTTCATCACTTTATGAACGCGAGTACAATTTTCTGTTAAATGAACTCACTTTTTTAATTCCAGGCACGAATATCCTCACCTGAACAGAGCCCTGAAATTTCATACAGGTAATCATATAAAAACACTAGGGATGAGCGAGTATAGCATTATCTGTATCTGTGTCTGTATCTGTTAACCATATGAATTATCTGTATCCGTATCTGTACTCGGAATGGGCGGGATTTAACCCGGAAGTGGGTCGGGTTGTCTTGAAATGGGCGGGGCTTTAACCTGTATGTTATTTTAAGCATGCAATTGATATGGGTTGATCAGAAATTGTTTTATTTATTGCTGATTAGAAAACTATTTACAGGACAGCATCAGCATTGAGCTTCAGATCAATGGTTTGCAATTATGAAGTAAAATGTAATGAACAAGAGTTTTCATACTCAACATAACTTTCTTTTTTTAACTTAAAATTTTTTTTTATGACTAGTGTGATTTTAAAAAAAAAAAAAGTATTTCCCCACCAGGTGCGTGAAGTTAAAAAAACTGGTTAGAGCCAGCTGACAGTTAAAAAAGAAAAAAAACTCAGACAACCGGCAGAGAGAGAGAGAGGATTTTCATTCAATCCGGGCACAGATATTGACTCGTATTACTCGTATAATACTCGTACTAACTGATGAATAATTTCAATAACCTGATATAAGTAACAGAAGAACTGTTGATCACTGAAATGAATGAATGGTTTCCTGCTTTTTTCCATGTGGCAGTAATATGAATGCAAGCTTGACAAAACTAAAAATTCACACTTATTATATGAAAATATTTGAATAACATTTATATGATCAATATTTAAATTCTAATGAAGTAAATTCAAGTGAACAAATGTAAAATAACAGGTGGTGTTAATGACGAGGACAGGGCTGACCCTAACTTGTTGTGACATGTTGGACGTCCCGTGTCCTCCCTCTGCCGGGTCGGGCTATAATCAGGCTGATATCATGGAGTCTGAACCGAACAGGCTGGCCGTTAAACCCCAACATCAGAAATTAGATTTCAGCATGGACGTGTTCAGCTCCAGCTTCTACACATAGATGAAGCTGTGGGTGGTGTCGACATGTCCCACCAACTTTTTTTGCCTTTCTGAGACTCTGACTGAAAGAGAGTGGATTGGTCCCCTCTGTGTTATCATGCCTTACACCTGCTGCCCATGAACCTGGCTTAACATGTCATGTGACTAAAGAATAAATGCCTGTTATATTAATTCAGCCCCTCTGTGTCCTTCAGGCTCAGGTGTCCTGGTCCAGGTGTGTTCCGGTGTACTATGACTGACCTGATGTTTGGTATGGATCGTGAGGCAGAGCTGCAGTACAGGACTGTCCAATGGGATGAGAGCTTCCTCCAGTCAGAGGGCAAAACGGCTGCAGGGCCACTGTTCAAGATGGAGTGTTCTGACAATGCTGTCAGTCAGCTCCGCCTCCCACACTTTGGGACAAAGGATGGTAAACACATGGCTGTCTTCAGTGTTGAACAGTGAATGAGTAAAATGAGCTGCTTCTTTGGGATGCTGCCAAAATTCATTTGAACTTTTCAACGTTTCAGCAGGAAAATAAAAGTTTAACATGTCTTTGCTTTCACAGCGTTGCTTGCTGCTGGACTGTCTGTCGTCCACATCAGTGATGACGGGACGAGCTTCATCAAACCGCTGCAGATTACAGACACTCATGTGGTTGTGGACGTTCCTCATCTCTCTCTTTTTGGCCTCGTCTGGGATTTAAGGAAAAGGTTAATGAACATGCAGCCAGTGTGTGGCCAAGTTCTGCTGTTCCTCCGCCCTCCACACGCAGGGCGCATGGTACTCGATGTATTCCTGCTGCCAGACAACATCCCTGTGCATGAGGTAAATCTGTCTGTCGTATGTGTAAACTCATGTTTTAAGCTGTTTTCCACAGAAACTTTTCTCCTTTTATCAAACCTTGTCAAAATCAGTCAAATCCATTGTTTGTTTCTTGATTAGCAAACATTTCTGTCTGCCAGTGCCATTCATAAAACTGCCACCAGGTGGCGTAGTAATCAGTGGCCTGAATGAGTCCAACATGAAGCTGCATTTCAACAACTCATGATCTTCCAGCAGCAAACAACAAACCTGATACCGCTCTGGAACTGAAATGATGAACACTGGTCTGAAATATTGATGAGCACCCAACAAGATTTTATGAATCATCTTTTCTTTAGTCTTTCATTCGTCATGACTTTTGTTTTTAAGCATTTGTTATCTGCACAGTGTTCTTAAATGATTTGTTCTAGGCTTTTATTATTTTATTGATAAAATGTAGAAAACAGACATAATTATGTCTTTATTAATTAATTATTAATTGCCCTGGCTCAGACATCACATTCTTGTTAATTAATTAATTATAATTATGTTTGTATCTGTCTGAGTATAAACTCCATAATACAAATGTCTTGTTACTGAAGGTTGTCGCCCGACATGGAGTTGCTGAGAGCGTCAGGATCTCAACTTCCTGTTATCTTAAAGTTGGTGGAATATACAGCCTCCACTGTGAACCTGAGGGCTTCAGGATACAGCCTGATGTGAGTCAAGTCTCTACACTTCTCATATTTATGAACAGAATTCTCATGAATATAATTTTGGCTGCATGTTGAAAACAGATTCATAATGAGAAAATTACAACAGGACTGAAAATGATGTGTTGCTTCTGGTTTTCAGCGTGCAACATTTGAACCAAACTACGGACCACATTTCCATCCAACATTTGAAGTTTCCCTGACGACGAACACAAAGAAAGTGACTTTGACGGTCCAGGACCAAGAGAGGACGACAGTCTTGCAACAGACCGTGTGTCTGACAGGTAAAGGTTTTACTCTCCTGCAGCAGCACTTCCCCCACGTCAGAGGTTAGACCCAGTGATAGACTGCACAGTCACGTCATTGTTAGGATAGGAGGTGTCGTCATGAAACCAAAAATTATAAAGCATCAAATTCTCCCCTATGCACATTACAGAGATACGTTACTGTAGCAGACAGAAACATTTAATTCATCTCTGTTTGAAAGTGTTGGACATTAATCAAAAGTCTTTTCCCTGATTATATTCCAGATGAAAGAAGGGAAATTACACAGAGGAATGTCCCTGCAAGGCAGAGGGGCCTACCAGAGGACAGGACGGTCCCTGCAGAGGACAGGACGGTCCCTGCAGATGAAAAGCTACTTAGATTTCGAACACAGTTTGTACAGAGAGTGCCTGAACCCGTTCTGAATAATCTTCTGGATGAACTCTTAGACCGTCATGTTATAACTGATTATGAAATGGAGTCCATCAGAGCAGAATATTCTAGAGCAGATAAAGCACGAGCTATCATAGACACGGTGCAAAGAAAGGGAACTGAAGCCAGCTCAGTCCTGATCGAGGCTCTCCGAAAGCACGATCCATTCCTTTCAGCAGAGCTAATATTCTCAGCTAAATCAAAGCAACAAACTGTGATGATGAATCTCTGAACAAGGTGGCTGTTTTACAGTCACACGTTACTTCTTGTTATTTTTAATCTTGGGATCAATTTGACCCTTTTCAGTGTTTAAAGTTTAAATGAGTAACACTTTTTTTATTTCAGACTTTTTCTGATTCATTGTGGACGACTGGTTAAACATGAAATTAACATGATGTATTTTTTATGGACACATTAAAATAATGTTCTTTGGGGTCAATTTGTCCTCAGGCTATTTAGCATGAAGGCTGCACGGCAGCCCTGTGACACCATGCTCATCAATACATATCAGCAACTTAAAACACTGCGTCCTTCAAAATAAAAGTGTGTACTTCAATCTAAAATATAGAATGACCTGTCCACAATATGGTACAACATCATCACAATACAACACTGGGACTGAGGGTAATGTTGAGGAGGACCTTCAACACCCAACCAAATTTAAAGGGGTATTTAAGTAATCAGAGACATAGAGTACCTGACACACAAACCTGCTAACAATGTGAACTCGTTAATCATTCTTAAGGATAAAAGATGTTAGTAAAGTGAAGGAAAGAGGCCAAAACCAGGACTAGTCAAGACCCAATCCAGAGAGGTTTGAGTCCAAGTCAAGAGGTTACCCACTAACCTATTACTTAGTGAGGAGTGGAAACCTACGAAGAAACTAGATGATACAGTCACCGAGTTCAGTTAAGACAGTACTCAAATGAATGGCTGGTAATTACTTAGCTGTTACCCAATAGGCACATATTAATTAATATTACAGTGTGTACATGGAAATAGCATAACTCTGATTGTTCTTTAAATACACTGGTGACTTCCAGCTCATTAACTTTACATACCACATGCTGCCAATCCAAAGTGTTCTGTTGTGGCTTGATGACGAGTCAAAGTACTATGTTCTTACCTGGTTACCCAATTTGTACTTTACTGTGGAAACCTGCATTGTTGAAATAAAGTACCCAGATGAATGGTTAGTAAGTACTACGTTATTACCCACTAGATACATATTACATAGTCTGTGCAGGAAAATACCATAAAAGTTGCAACTTTACAGATTTATTAAAACATCAAACTGTTCTTTAACATTTACACTTCAGATAAAATAACTTCTTTCTTGTATCGCCTCTTGTCCTTGTAAGCTTCATTCTATGGTTGCACTCGTCTTTTTGGAGCCGGCTTGTTTTCCTCTCTGCTCTCTTTCTGGATTTAAGTTTGATTTGCTTTTCTTCTCATGTATTTTATTGTATGTATGTGTTCTCTGTGAGTTGAATAAAAAAAACTAAAAACACATGGTTCTGTTAATGCTGAACCATATTTTCAGGTTTTGGAGGAACATCTGCTGCCAAGTAGACGACGTCTTTTTCAGGGACGGCCTTCTTATTTCATCCAGACGATGTCAAACCACATTCTGCACGTGTGATGTCACAGCGCTGCTCTGTGATGTCACAGCGTGGCTCTGTGATGTCACAGTGTGGCTGTTGATGATTTGTGTTAATGTGAGTTTCATAAATGAGTCTTAGTGTTTTAAAGCTCCTGCGTGGATTCTCTACTTTGACACTTTGTCACAATCATTACCAACATTTTCTTTCAAATCTCAGTGAAGCTCCTCCAGATATTTTCAGACTCCAGCTTTCCTTCAGTAATGTATGTCAGTTTTTCCACAGCAACACGTGATGATCCATTCTTAATATATTAATTCATCCTCGGCCTGTTCTCATTTGTCCATCCTGTAGCTATCGCTGCCTGAGCTTCATCTGTAGGCAGTGAAGTTCATGAGTCAGTAAAAGGGAACGACTGACTGCAGAGTGACCAGCAGGAGGCAGCACCTCCACACAAACACTGAGCCAAGTCTTCAAAATGCAGACAGACGTTAAAGACTTCAGGTGTGTCACATTCAAACTTCTGATGAAATCATAAATACATGCACGGGTGGAAATGACTTCATTTATGTGCAACCAGGTGACGGTTTGTCAAAATAAAAGTCTTTCATGCTTTTATTGTGGTGTCCTGTCGGCCTGATGAATCTTTATTCAGCGCTGATCGATGGATTCAAGTGAAAAAACAGAAATATGAAGTGATGGTTGACGTGTTGTCTGCTCACTGTATGAATGTTACACACAATAAGATCATTCCAGTCTGTCAGCAGCTGCTTTTTGTTTCGTACACGTGAAAATCGAACTGCTTCAACAAAAAGTTCAGCTTCTGTTTCTCATGAAAATCATCAAAGATCTGAAAGTTTTTCCTGTTTGACATGAAAACTCATAAAAAACATTCAAATACACAAAGTTACCAAGACAAGTCAAGACTGGAAAGATCTGAAGAACATGCTGCCATCAAGTCCTCAAGTCTTGAAGACTTTAGTGTGTTTGCGCTGTCAGAATGCAGGGTTCCTCATGGTTCTTCATGGTTCCTCATGGTTCTTCAGGGTTCCTCGTGGTTCTTCATGGTTCCTTGTGGTTCTTCAGGGTTCCTTGTGGTTTTTCAGGGTTCCTCATGGTTCTTCAGGGTTCCTCATGGTTCTTCAGGGTTCCTCGTGGTTCTTCAGGGTTCCTTGTGGTTCCTATAGTCTCCAAAAGTAGATTGGGAGCCAGAGCTTTCAGCTATCAAGCTCCTCTTCTGTGGAACAAACTACCATTCTGGGTTCTGGAGGCAGACACGGTCAACACTTTTAAGAGTAAACTTAAGACTTTCCTTTTTGATAGAGCTTATAGTTAGTGCTGGCTCAGGTCATCCCTTAGTTATGCTGCTATAGGACTACACTTCCCATAATGCACTGGACTCTCTCTCTGTTGCATGCTGGGAGTTTGAGTGTGTGAGGATGTGGAGTTGCTGAGTGACTTTGAGATTGTCTTTTTTGGTGTTGTCACTGTATCACTGTGTTGTTCATGAGAAGGTCAGGTGACTTTAATTCATTAGTTTGTTTTTTACTAGTTAAACTTAGTTAATTATCGATTGTTTCACGGAGTGATGGCGTCCCTCCCTGGCGAGGGTTCGCCTCCTCTGTCTATCAGACATGGGATCAGGGTCATGGCTGACCCTCGGCACACCGTGGAGCAGGTTCTCCTGGCTGTAGGAGAACAGGTCGGTCATGAGAACATCACATACGGTTCTCGGATGAGTAAGGCCGTTGTGTCTTTTCTCAGAGAGGAGCGTCTGGTGCACGTGTTGGTGGAGAGAGGCCTGGTGTTAGATGATCTGACCTGTCTCACCGCTGTTTGTGCCTTCAGCTCGGATCACCGTGTCAGGTGTACCCCCTTCATCCCCAGTGACATGTTGGAGAGAGAGCTGGCTCGCTTCGGGAAGTTTGCCAGCGGGTTTCAAACAGTTGGTCTCGAATGTAAAGACGTTAAACTGCAGCATGTTCAGTCTCTGCGCAGACAGACAGGTGTTCATGTACCTGAACGAGCCTGCGCAGAGTTTACAAGTGTCATTCAAAGTTAAATATGAGAATGGCTTCTATACTGTTTAAGGCTCGGGCAGTATCAAGTGTTTTGAGTGTGGCGATGTCGGCCACAAGCGCTCATCCTGCCCGCACAGAGAGCCGCAGGCTGCGGGCAGCGCTGTCTGCAGCATCCCGCGAGTAACACCCACCCGGAAAAGAACCGGAGAGCCTGAAGTCGGTACTATGCACCCTGACACACCGGACAATACAAGAACCGTGCAGGTTAACAGTGAAGGGGAAGAGAAGAGGCCAGCTAGTGAAGACAGTGGACAGACAGAAGGAGTGGTTGACACTCAGACAGGTGAGGCTGCTGATCAGACAAACAGTGTAAATGTTGAAAATGAGGATGAGGAGATGTTGGAAGATGACTCCATGTCACAGTTCTCTGATGTTCATCACAGGATGATCAGCAGTCTTATTCATTACAAGAGATCAAGAACTTTCTGGAGGAAACTTCTTCCCTGATATCAACAGATTCATTCATTCTGTGTTGAAGATCAGGAAAATGGTTGATTATGAACAGCTCAGCAAACAGAAAAGGTTTGGTCTGAAAAAGATATTGACTAAACTTGGTAAAGAAAAGCGTGAAAAGGTTCCTCTGAATGTTTGAAGGATGGCTGAAGCACTGAGGGTGGTCTGTTCTCTGAAGGCCTCCACTGTTCTCTCTGATCTGTCTTTCCTCTCTCTCTCTGATATATATGGACAGGTTAAGAGTGGGAACTTTAAACATGAATGGAGGGAGGGACAGGAATAAACCAGCGCTGTTGGCTGAGCTCAGTAGAGTTAAGAACATAGATGTACTTCTTTTACAAGAGACACAGCTCAGCGGACAATGAAGTGGAGTGGAGGATGAGCTGGAGAGGACAGGTGTTTCTCAGTCATGGTGCTAACCTCAGTGCAGGTGTAGCAGTTTTGTTTTCAGAACACCTTCAGGTAAAAGATGTTTCAGAAGGTGAAGTAGAACAGGGCAGGATTCAAATGGTACAAACCACAATCAGAAATATGTCTTCATAAACGTGTACGCTCATAACTCTGGAGCTGCTCGAGCAGAATTATTTCATAAACTCAATGATAAAGTCAAACAGTTCAACAATAGTTCAGTCATAGTGGTGGGAGGAGACTGGAACTGCACAACAAATCCTTTAGAGGACAGGAATACAGCAGAGCCTCATCCACCATCAGCCTCCATCCTGTCCAGTGTAGTCTCAGAGAATGACCTCACAGATGTTTGGAGGAAACTCCACCCTGCGGTCAAACAGTACTCGTGGGTGAAAGTCACTGATGGTAGAGTGAGCGCAGCCAGACTCGACAGGATTTATGTCAATAAAAGCTACAACAACAGGTTAGTCAGAGCAACAATCTCACCTGTACGGTTCTCAGGTCATCACTTAATGACATCACATGTTTCTTTATTAGCACTCGTCAACGTTGTCCCTATTGGCACTTTAATGTAAGACTGATTGAGGACAGGGTTTCTGTCTGTCCTTCTCTGACTTCTGGACTGAATGGAGACAGAGAAAGTCAGATTTAAAACTTAACTAAGTGGTGGGAGGTGTGAAAAACAGAAATTTGAATTTTTTGTCAGCAGTACACAGCACACACAACAGGAACAGAAAAACAGTTTGAGGAGTTAGAGAAGGAGATCACAACACTCGAAGACAGAATGATTAATGGGACAGACAGTAACAACAGGACATGGGAGAACAGGAGAGAGGCTTTAGGTAGGTTTCTACATGACAAGGCAAAGGCCGCTTTAATCAGAACCCGAGTCTCCACCATCAAAGACATCGATGCTCCAACTCGCTTCTTCAAGAGAAGAGTGAGAGAGCACAACCAGATGATCCATCTGAAGCTTCCTAATGGGGATCTAACATCTGACCCATCGGAGATGAGGAAGCGAGCCATAGACTTGCTGCTGATGCTGGCCTGTTTAGAATCAGAATCAGAATCAGAATCAGAAAAAGCTTTATTGCCAAGTACGATTTTACACATACAAGGAATTTGTTTTGGTGTTGTTGGTGCATGACAAACATTATCTAAATATAAACTATTAAAGAAAAATGAAAAAATATAACAATATAAATATATATACACAGTATGTTTTTAAGAATAAAATAATAAAAAAGAGCAGTACAGCCGGCAGTGCTGATAAGTACCAGTCAAATGTTCACAGTAGTGGGACATTTTAAATATGCAAGTATAAGTATTACAGAACAAGGAAGTCCAAGCTGAGCGTTAATGGAACGCATAGAGTAGTGGATGCTATGTCAATGTGACATGTAGAGGCAGAGGTGGAGTGTGAAAGAGTGTCAGGGGGGGCTCCGGGCCTTGTTGATAAGGCTAGCAGCAGGCGGGAAAAAAACGTTCTTGTGGCGTGAGGTTCTGGTTCTGGTTCTGGTTCTGGTCCTGATGGACCGCAGCCTCCTGCCAGAGGGGAGTGTCTCAAAGAGTTTGTGACCAGGGTGGGAGGGATCAGCCACAATCTTTCCTGCACGCCTCAGAGTCCTGGAGGAGTACAGGTCCTGAAGAGACGGAAGATTGCAGCCAATCACCTTCTCTGCAGACCGAATGACACGCTGCAGTCTGCCCTTGTCCTTGGCAGTGGCAGCAGCGTACCAGATGGTGATGGAGGAGGTGAGGATGGACTCAATGATGGAGTTGTAGAAGTGCACCATCATTGTCTTTGGCAGGTTGAATTTCTTCAGCTGCCGCAGGAAGTACATCCTCTGCTGGGCTTTCTTGGTGAGGGAGCTGATGTTCAGCTCCCACTGGAGGTCCTGGAGATGATAGTTCACAGGAAGCGGAAAGACTCCACAGGGTCTGTCGCGGCGAGTCAGAGGTGACGCCAAGCGCCCCTCAGGTGGAGACTGATTGTCCCACTGTGTACCGAGCAGGGAACGTGCACGAACGCTCGCCCACGCCAAACCTTTCCGCTGTGTGTGAGGCCCCGCAGGTGAGGCGGAGGTGTAATCAGCTGAGCGGAGCAGGAAGGCTTTGTGTGTGCACGCTGAGAGTCAGCGGACGCTTCATGAAGAAACGGGCAAGGAAAAGGTCTAAAAACTCTAAAAGGACTGCCGGTAAGCGTCGTTTAAGCCCGGACTCTTTCTTTGTTTTGTTTGTTTATTTGCATAAAGTTTGCTCCGCTGTTTTGTGCTGTTCAGGTATGAGCGTGAGCGTGCAGGGATGTTATTCATAGAAATGCACTGTTAAAATATTTCAGTTAAAAAGGTGTGTTAAATAGATTATTAGTTAATTATTTGGTAAAATATCAGTAAAGCTGTGACGCTGTGTGCTGTAAAACCTGTTAAAACATGTAGTTTAAAACATTTAATTTAGTTAAAAATCTAAAATGGGAATAATTAATGAGTGAGATGTGTGTCTGTCGTTTTTGTTCTTTCAAGATATATTTAGCAGTATGTGCTGTATAATCGATCTAATTTTTGATGTTTTTTGATTTATCAAAGGTTTTTCACCTGTGCCAAGCACGAATTAAAAGAAACTTAAGTGCACTGAGTGAAGTCCTGCGTCTGGTTTTTAAAGGAAAGAGAGTGAGGCCCTTCCCTTTCAAGTGTGGGAAAGCTTGCACCGGCACAACACTTGACAGGGTCAATTGTGGAGTCACAGAGGGTGATGGAGGCAGGTGAGGCTGAGTTCTTCCTGAAATCCACAGCCATCTCCACTGTCTTCAGAGCGTTGAGCTCTAAGTTGTCCTGGCTGCACCAGGTCACCAGATGGTCAACCTCCCACCTGC
The DNA here is from genome assembly GCA_946959425.1 of Argyrosomus regius. Classification (NCBI taxonomy): domain Eukaryota; kingdom Metazoa; phylum Chordata; class Actinopteri; family Sciaenidae; genus Argyrosomus; species Argyrosomus regius. The sequence goes on from OX336883.1 coordinate 3,006,522, forward strand.
AGGCGGACTCGTCACCTAGTGCTGACAGGTGTGACTCTGACTGCGTGGTGGAGATGCTGGATGGACTGCCTCAGCTGGGTGAAGCACAGTCTGCTTCACTAGAGTCCACCATCTCCTTTAACGAGATGTCTGAGGCGGTTCAGCAGCTCAGCTGTGGTCGGTCATCTGGGATAGACGGACTTCCCTCAGAGTTTTATAAAAGATTTTGGTCTCTGCTCGGAAAAGACTTGTACGAAGTTTTTAAAGACTGTTTAATCTCTGGGACTCTCCCACTGAGCTGTACCAGGGCAGTCGACCTTGGCACCACAGTGTTGAGATAGACTGGCACCTACTGCTCCCAATCAAAGCCAAACAATTAGTACTGCCGAGGACCTCAACACCTTCCAGGCCTGACCTTCACAGAGGATAGGAAAGATACGGTTAAACTGTCAGCATATGCTGATGACGTTACAGTATTCATAACTAAACAATCCTTCAGGAAAAACTGACTTTATACGAACAGGCTTCTTCTGCGAGGGTCAACTGGTTAAACAGTGACAGTCTTCCCCGGAGTTTCTGTGCTCTCTCGTCCAGCAGGTTCTCGTGGATCGTGGCTGCTGCTGTGGTCCTGCATGACGTCCACTACATATATTATTACTGTCATTAATGTTACCATATCTCCATCACAGTTCATAGTTAGTTAATGATTTATTGCTGCCGTGCAACTGTGTGTCTCTCTATCTCTCTCTATTTATCTATCTGCCCCCCTCTCTATTTATCTATCTGCCCCCCTCTGTTTGCTGTTTTTTAGTGGAATAATATGGAGATTAATTGAAGATACAACCTAAATTAGACGGGCTAACGTGAAGTAAAGTAGGCGTGTTAGTACTTGGAGAACTAGAGTATAAGGCCACAGCACACAAACCTAGTAGCAAAGCAGGAGATAGATCTGACGGAACAGAAGAGGAAAGACGCTGTGTGGAGAACAGACAGTGGTGCAACACAGGACACAGTTTATTAATATATAGATGCCCTATACGGGGGTCCTATGAGTTTATTTGATTAATATATAGACATCCAATGAGAGAGGTCCTATGAGCAAGCCCGGATCCTGAACCGGGCCGTCTGGGCCGCGGCCCGGGGGCCTCGAGCTTCAAGAGGCCTCCGTCACGTAGTTTTTTTAAAAATCATTCATTAAGTGTGTGATGAGTTATAAATGTATAGCCTACCCGAATTATTTGCAAATAAAAATATTACTGAGTGTTTGTTTTGCTGTCTTTGTCCGGGCGATGATGACGGGGATGTACACACGTAAACACGTACACACATAGATGACAGTTGAAAAAAAAAACAGATGACAGATGACCGCGAAATTTGAATCTACACAGTTGTAGATCGTACAATTTAAACGGAGCAAGATGGAAATGAAGTTAAAGCGCTGGGAGAGTGGAGCCTCTAAATTAAAAGCCAAACAGGAGAGGGATAAAAGACAAGCAGAAGTCCGACAGAGCATCCCTAATATCTCCAGCTTTTTCACCAAATCGAACCGCAACATCAGCGACAATGAAGAGCGGGACAGCTACCCGGCAGATGCCTCCACATCGCCGGCTCACCCACAGCGGGGTGCCTCGACTGAGACAGTCTGTTCATCGGCGGCATCACCCGCACCTTCAACCAGCCTGGAGGGCCCGCCTGAAGGCCGCGGTGAGGCCGGTGATACCGCGGATGACCCCGTGTGTGATCCCGCGGACAGTGCTAGTGCTGCGGATGATGCGGCCCTGGATGACAGCGGGACGCCGCTGGGACCGGCGGCCCCCGAAGCTGAGTGGTTTGATACAACCAAGGATCCAGCATTGTGGAGAGACACAAGCAGCGACAAAATAAAGTCAGTTCTCATTCAGAGAGGCGCTGCAGAATTTCAAAATTGCAGGTCGACCTACCCAGCTTCTGCAAGGGACAGAACGATTGGAGGTAAAAGTCGCTACTTTAATAATGATTTAAAGTATTGCTGTTTGCCAAATGGACAGAAAGTGATGAGAGACTGGATTATGTACTCTCCCTCAAACGGAAATATTTACTGCTTTGCCTGCAAACTTTTTTCTAAGCGGCATCATCAGTTTGTTGAGGGATTTAGTGACTGGAAACATTCAGAACGCATCGGGGACCATGAGAGGAGTGAAGAGCATAAGGCTTCCATGTTATCCTTACTTCACAGAGGGAGGGGCATCGGGACTGTTGATGTTTCTATGGCAACAGAAATGGAAGCAGCAAGGCAATACTGGAGAGAAGTCCTCAAAAGAGTTGTTGCTGTCATAAAGTTTCTGGGGGAGAGAGGGCTTTCATTTAGAGGAGATTGTGAGTTGCTGGGGTCATCTCATAATGGAAATTTTCTTGGTATATTGGAACTGATTGCTCAGTTTGATCCATTTTTGGCTGGGCATATAGAGAAGTATGGGCAGAAAGGCCGGGGAAGAGTGTCTTACTTGTCATCAACGATTTGTGAGGAATTTATTGATGTCATGGGAGATAAAACTAGACAGATTATTGCAGAGGAAATTCAGGAGGCAAAATACTTCTCTGTTGTTGTTGACTCCACCCCAGACCTTTCACATGTTGACCAACTTACTTTTATTTTCAGGTTTGTAAACAAAGAAGGCAAAATTGTTGAACGTTTTCTGACTTTTGAGCCAATTGAAAGCCATACTGGTGAAAGTTTGGCTGAATGTGTTGTTGCTATGGCTCTTTATATAACTTTTGCTCTTCCTCTACAAGCAGATGGGGTAAAGTTTTTCGCAAAACAGGAATAAGTTTGACGTTGAAATCTCTCTCAACCACCAGATGGAGCAGTCAAGCAGAATCCAGCAAAGCTCTCTGGAAAAATTATTCAAACATAAAAGATGCACTTGAAAAAATAGCAGGCTCAGATGATGAAAAAAGGGATACTAGAAATGAAGCAGCTGCTCTCTGTGGTAAACTGGAGCAATTAGAAACAGCATTCATGGCTCATTTCTGGGATGAAATCCTTCACAGATTTCAAGCCACGAGCATAATGTTACAAAAAAGTGACATAAACATTTTGACAGCAGTAAATCTCCTCAAGTCCTTGCGTGCCTTTGTTTCTTCACAACGTGACCAATTTGACATTTATGAAAAAGCAGCGTTGAATGTAACAGGTGTTAACCAAACCTACAAGCATGACTTACAACGAAGTAGAAAGCGTAAAACTTTTGCAGATGAAGAGGGTGCAGATGATGTAAGTAACCTACACGATGGAAGGAACAAATTCAGAATTGAGACTTTTTATGTCATCATAGACAAACTGGTCAGCTGCCTTGATCATCGCCTCTCTGCCTACAAGCACTTAACAGAAATATTTGGGGCGTTATTTCTGGTTGAAACAGCAAGTAGCAGTGAGATCACAGAGCATGCTAATATACTAGTCAGTGCTTATCCATCAGACTTAGACAGTGGCTTAGCCACTGTCTAAGTCTGATGGCAACATATGTTTGTTGGTGTGAGTGACAGGCAAAACCCAAATATATTCAATTTATGTTGAAAAACCAGAAATCAGGACGTTATTTATGATACAGATTGTTCTTTTATTCAGTAGAGTGTGTCTATTCCTGCCTCCCGAGTTGTTAATGTAAGTGCATTGTTTTTATGACTTGGAAAAATTGTTTTGTTGTGGGGACAGGTTGTTTGCTGTTCTTTCCGTGTTTCTGCATATTTGAGTGTTTTAATAAAATAGTCTTGTGATCAATTTATCTACAGTTGTAGATATTTTCCTAAAATAAGCTGTCGCCAGTCAGTGTGAATCCTGTGCACAGGAGTTTCGAACAACTAGGTCTACACTTGTGCACTAGTAAACTAGTCGTCTGTTGTGATGGTGCACGTACAAGTGTGTGTGTGTGGTGGCAGCTCCATGGCTGATCAGCTGTGTGTGTGTGTGTGTGCGCGTGTGGGCGTGCATGTGAGGGCCTATTAGAGTCTGGCCCAGGGGCCTCTGAATTCTTAATCCAGCCTTGCCTATGAGTAATTAATATGAGGATAACTTATGAGGTTTGCTCAGTTAAGGTAAAAAACTAACCTGAATCTGATGAAATAAGATAAACTGTGAGCTTGACTGAGTAGGATAGTGATAACCTATGACATAATTTAGATAGACGAAATTAGGGGTCTGATTATTTAAAGTGAAAATGACAAAAGCTGTTTGGCTGAAAATAGAACAACACTAGGGGAAATAATTCAATTTTATTTATATAGCACCAAATCATAACTTCAGTTATCTCATGACACTTTCCATACAGAGCAGGTCTAGACATTACTCTTTATAATATTAATTAAAAAGATTAATCATATCCAATAAAGAAGGGCTAACTAGAGGTAAAACATCCTTGACCAGCCTGGTTGGGATGGGATCTAAGAGACAGGTTGACGACTTAGATGAAGAAATTATTGAAGTTATTTAATGAAGGTCGTTGGGAGAAAAACAGTCTAAATATATATCAGGTTTTACAGCTGTTTCCAAACTTGCTGTGTAAGAATGCAGATCAGTGCCTGTTGAGGGCAAGAGGTGATGAATTTTGTCTCTAATAGTTATAATTTTATCATTAAAGAAGCTCATGAAGTCATTGCTACTTAGACCTAAAGGAATGGATGGCTCAATAGAGCTGTGGCTCTCTGTTAGCCTGGCTACAGTGCTGAAGAGAAACCTGGGGTTGTTCTTATTTTCCTCTATTAATGAAGAGTAGTAGGCTGCTCTGGCACTACGGAGAGCCTTCCTGTATGTTTTAAGATTATCTTGCCAGGCTAAACGAGATTCTTCCAGTTTAGTGGCACGCCATTTGCGTTCAGAATTACGTGCCTCTTGCTTTAAGTTGCGAGTCTGCTGGCTATACCATGGTGCTAACCTCCTTTGTTTAATTATCTTCTTTTTCAGAGGTGCAATAGAGTCTAGAGTTGTTCGTAATGAGCCTGTAGTACTATCAACAAGATGATCTATTTGTGAGGGGCTAAAGGAAGCAGACAAGTCCTCTGCTACATTGAGACAAGGCATTGAATTCAATACTGAAGTTACTTTGGATGAAGGATTATTGACACAACTTTAGTCTTTTAGTCTAATAGCATTGTTTTCAGAGAAAAATCTGTTGAGTGTACCCAAGTCCAGACCTCTAGATATATTGATGATACATATCAATGATTTACAACATTTGGTGGCAAAACCACCTTGTAATATTATTTTGATCCATATTTCCCACCCGACTTATCCAGGTGTATCCAGTAGAGATCACATGGTAACATGAAGTGGAAATGGGTCCTGTGTCATCTCTTATCAAATCCAGCTGTATATTTCAGTGTACTGAGACGTGCAAGTATACAAGATATTTCCCATGATGATAGTTTTAAAATAAATAAATAGTTTAAAACTTTTCTGTGTGAATCAAATACATGTTGACCTGTTTATTAGTTCTAAAGCTTGAGATCATGTCTGAAGACTTTATGTAAGAGGTGTGTGTTACTGAGCCACAGTCTTTGCTCTGCTTGTCCCTTAGATCCTGCTCTGAACAGAGAAAGTAGACCCCAGAATGGCTCACCAGAGGACACGTTGCTCTCAATTCATCCAGAGTTTGTTAATCGAGTGTCTAGACCTGTTCTAAACCAGCTGCTGGATCGACTCTATCAACAGAAAATTATAGATCATGCTTTACGTCTCATAACCTGATAAATAATGTGAACAATCTGCACACAAAGCAGGAGCACCTCCTGAGACCTGAAACTCTTAAAGTATGTGTGTATGTGTGTGTGTGTGTTTGTGTGTGTGTGTGTTTGTGTATGTGTGTGTGTGTGTTTGTGTGTGTGTGTGTTTGTGTGTGTGTGTGTGTGTGTGTGTGTCCTGACCTCCAACACATTGGTATCATCCAATCAGGCACGTGGCAGCTTCATCAACGTTAGGCTCTTATTTTGTCATAAAGTTTGACTCCATTTTGTTTATTATGATCTGATGTTGTCCAGCCTGACTGGAACAGTTTGACAGAGCACAGTGTCTCACATCTTATCTTCATTTTACTTACATTAACTTGACACTGCTGTTATTATGGTATAGTGAAAATCTAAAGTTGTTCCTGGCTGGCTGAGCCCTCGATGTTTCAAGATCCTGACAGCGCCCCTGCTTCCTGTTGCGTCATCAAGGCGCGTATGGGCGGCAGCTGAGAAAAAAGAAGAAAGCGACTGCAGAGGTTTGACTTTCTCCTCTTTTGCCTCATTTATATGAACTTAGTGTACCGGATAAAGTGAGGACAGAACTGGACTTCCTTTTATTCACACTTAGTTATTGTTTTGTTCTTAAAGGAGCTGCTGAAGGAATGCAGAATGGGAAACTGGCTCTGGGGTCCAAAGGCTGAAGTTCCAGAAACCTCACAGGGAGGTAAGACGGGTTGTTACTGTGTTTACGTGCACTGTGGCTTCAGAAGAGAAACAGTGAGAGTGAATTCTGTGTTTCCTGTTGCTGTGATCATGACACGTTCAGCTCTGTTTAAGTACAAAGTCAACAATGATTCAGACTGTAATCATTGACAGCGACACAGCCGACATGCCCCGACCTGTTTGATGGAAACCAGACTCGTGTTAGTCCGTCTGATGAGAGTTCATCTGATGAATGTGCAGCAGAAAAGCCTCTAAAGTTTGTGGGAAGAAAAAAGTTTAACAGAAAGTTTTTCTCTCTTCCGGGTTCAGTTCCTGGTAGTTGTACTGTCCTCCTGATCGTCCAACAAAAACAATTGGCTGTACAGGAAATACACGATCATGTCTTACAAGCTGTCGACACGGGAGAAGTTTCACACGTGTTTCAGTTCAAACACTAAACTGACTGTTTTGGTCGTTTGTACTTTGTACTGAGAGTTCAGAGGCAGACAGGAAATGAGGACGGAGAGAGAGGGAGAATTATGGAGGGAGTCCAAGCTCCGCTCTCAAGTCAACAGGACAGAACAGGAAATGTGTCTCCCTTTGATCGTAAATTAAAGCAGCACGTTGATATAAATCAATGTTTGTTGGGATTTGTGTGTATTTGTATTTGAGTGTAATCCCACTGTGTAACTATGTTCAGCTGTACTCGAGTATTTGTTCTGATTACATTACTTCTGATCAAAAACTAGCGATCGACAACTTTGCTAACAGCCAAACATCAACAAGGTCACCAACAGCAGACATAGCAGCCAGCTAATATTACTGACTAGTCCAACAGCAGTCAGCCCAGCTCGGCGTCTGTCTTTCAGCCTTTTATTTCACCAAGCTCTCACCAACCACTAAAAGTCAGTCCCAGATTTACTCTTGTCCGGCGGCTTCTTGCAGACGTACGAATGACAGAGACACCATTCACCTGATTACAAGTCAGTGTAGCATCAACAGGAGGTAACAGACGTTAGTTTCTTAAAGTTACAACATGTTGATTTAAATGTGTGCCAGTTCCGTGCATCACATATTAAAGAAGAAGCTTCATTTCTTCTCGATCTTTCAGCTCAGTTTTAACAAACAAACCTCAGGTGTTGATGAAATACAGTGAATTGTGTTTCCTGATTATTTTGTCTGTTCTCAATCACGACAGTCAACGTCCAGGATGGAGGCGTCTACAACAGTCCTCAGTTAAGTGGTGTTAACGTGGGAGGGAATTTATACATGAATGTCAGCACAAACGGTAAATGTTTCCCTTTAATTAATAATCAAATAAATACTATTTATGTTAAATTTTGTGTTTGTTTGAAAGGTAACCGCTGAAATCTGTTTAATTATTTTGAATTTCTGTTTCAGTCCAAGCTCCTGCCAGGACAGACACTAATGTTCCTCCTACAAACAGAGGTATTGTATTCAGTATTCCCGACTTATCCAGGTGTATCCAGTAGAGATCACATGGTAACATGAAGTGGAAATGGGTCCTGTGTCATCTCTTATCAAATCCAGCTGTATATTTCAGTGTACTGAGACGTGCAAGTATACAAGATATTTCCCATGATGATAGTTTTAAAATAAATAAATAGTTTAAAACTTTTCTGTGTGAATCAAATACATGTTGACCTGTTTATTAGTTCTAAAGCTTGAGATCATGTCTGAAGACTTTATGTAAGAGGTGTGTGTTACTGAGCCACAGTCTTTGCTCTGCTTGTCCCTTAGATCCTGCTCTGAACAGAGAAAGTAGACCCCAGAATGGCTCACCAGAGGACACGTTGCTCTCAATTCGGACAGAGTTTGTTAAACGAGTGTCTGTACCTGTTCTAAACCAGCTGCTGGATCGACTCTATCAACAGAAAATTATAGATCAAGAAGAAATGGATACAGCCAGAAGCCACAATACCAAGGCTAAAATGGCTCGAGCTGTGATTGACATGGTGCGAAACAAAGGACCAAAGGCCAGTTCATCCCTGATTGAGGGACTTGTTTCGTTGGATCCAACCGTTTCCAAAACTCTGGGGTTGATCTGAAGTAAAAATGAGACCCTGCAGATGAAACAGGATGAAATCGACTTCCACAGATAGTACCAACTGTACTATAAACTGACCGGCCACTTCATTTGGTCCACTTGGACAATCTAATGTGGAATTAACAGGCGTGTTGCTTCAGCAAAGCTGTTCTTAAAACTCCAAAATAGATCATAGGGTTAGCATATATAGGATTGGAATTGAGCCCCAGAATATCAGCTGATCATACTTTGGACTGAGAAATCAGTCTTTAACCTGAGTGGACTGCAGAGGCACTGTTCTGGTTCAGAATTGGCCAAAACTATTTCAAAAGTAAACTAGAAAATTTCTAAAGACATTTTGAGCGTGCCTGACTCTGGCCCCGTCGCACCCATACATTAAATAGCTGTCAGCGTGTGTGTGTGTGTGTGTGTGTGTGTGTGTGTGTGTGTGTGTGTGTGTGCTTCTCTGTTAATCAGTCAGACTTGTGAGTTGCAGGCTTGAGGTTGCCAAGCAACCAGGGTCAGCTGCAGGTCAGAGCAATTAACTGCAGCTGTGCTCTGTCTGTGTGTGAGTGACTGCTGAGAGACACAGAAAATCTCTAAATGAACCCCCTCCAACTAGTGGACACTAATGCCAAATGGTAGGTCGTATCAAAAAGCCCAATGACCGTGAGCGTCCTCATCTTGTCGACCATGTGAATGCCGAATTTCAGTGTCTAAAGTTAAAAAATGTGACCTGGGGAGAGAGAGAAAGAACAGGTGCCCCGTGCTCCTTTGGGAAATTTTTCCTCTCCAGTTTACATGGGAGTAGATGGGGCTGTCGGTGGGTGATCCTGGCGCATCAGTGCGTCTCCCGCCAAAACTATAAGTCTGACAGCTTCAGCAGTGATATCGCTGCGTAGCCCACGAGTTTTCCTACGTTTCTATGTATAAATTATTTCTGTAGAGTGACATTTGTGGCCACGAGAGCCGTTTGCAAATGTATTTTTTGACAAATGTTTCTCTCCCTCTCCACTCTAGTGATGATGTCACCCACTCTAGCTCTGGAACATTCTACCAATACACACCCATTGTAAATGTTGCCGTGGTTTTTGGTGATTTTTGGCAAAACCGTTTGGTGAAACTCTTAGAAAAGTCACAGCACACCATTCCCGGCCAAGTCGGTTGTTTTGATACCTTTTTTGTGTATGTGCGACCAAAACTGCGGGAGGAGCGGCATGCCGAAATTGATTGATTTGATTTTTTTTCTTTTGAATGTATGTGGACAAACAGACTTTTGTGTTTCACAGTGACTTTATTTTCCTCATTAGTGCTTTCATTTTCAAACTTGTACATATGACAAATACTAGATAAAAGTGTTTAAACATGTGAAACCATCACTTTGTTTGACTGGATCATTCCTGCACGGATTTTCTGTATAGACGTGAAATTTTAACGTGTCTGGAGTTAACATGTAAAAAGCCAACATGAAACAAGTAAAAAAAAAAACATACTGGCTCTTCACTTGTGAGCTACATACACGTGTTTTTTAGACATGTTTGTTATATTAGTTTTTCCACATGTTTGGACAGGTGATTTAAAAAACAGGTTTATGGTTAAGTGCTTATAAATGTCTTATAATCTAACATGTGTTTAAAACATATTAGTGTGGATATACATCTTATAAGAGCCTTATTAACTAACTTTTATTAACCTCAATATTAATTTTAATATTTTAATATTAAAAGGCTTTACGTCTCATAACCTGATAAATAATGTGAACAATCTGCACACAAAGCAGGAGCACCTCCTGAGACCTGAAACTCTTAAAGTGTGTGTGTGTGTGTGTGTGTGTGTGTGTGTGTGTGTGTGTGTGTGTGTGTGTTTGTGTGTGTGTGTGTGTGTCCTGACCTCCAACACATTGGTATCGTCCAATCAGGCACGTGGCAGCTTCATCAACGTTAGGCTCTTATTTTGTCATAAAGTTTGACTCCATTTTGTTTATTATGATCTGATGTTGTCCAGCCTGACTGGAACAGTTTGACAGAGCACAGTGTCTCACATCTTATCTTCATTTTACTTACATTAACTTGACACTGCTGTTATTATGGTATAGTGAAAATCTAAAGTTGTTCCTGGCTGGCTGAGCCCTCGATGTTTCAAGATCCTGACAGCGCCCCTGCTTCCTGTTGCGTCATCAAGGCGCGTATGGGCGGCAGCTGAGAAAAAAGAAGAAAGCGACTGCAGAGGTTTGACTTTCTCCTCTTTTGCCTCATTTATATGAACTTAGTGTACCGGATAAAGTGAGGACAGAACTGGACTTCCTTTTATTCACACTTAGTTATTGTTTTGTTCTTAAAGGAGCTGCTGAAGGAATGCAGAATGGGAAACCGGGTGTCGACTTCTGGTAAGACGGTTTGTTACTGTGTTTACGTGCACTGTGGCTTCAGAAGAGAAACAGTGAGAGTGAATTCTGTGTTTCCTGTTGCTGTGATCATGACACGTTCAGCTCTGTTTAAGTACAAAGTCAACAATGATTCAGACTGTAATCATTGACAGCGACACAGCCGACATGCCCCGACCTGTTTGATGGAAACCAGACTCGTGTTAGTCCGTCTGATGAGAGTTCATCTGATGAATGTGCAGCAGAAAAGCCTCTAAAGTTTGTGGGAAGAAAAAAGTTTAACAGAAAGTTTTTCTCTCTTCCGGGTTCAGTTCCTGGTAGTTGTACTGTCCTCCTGATCGTCCAACAAAAACAATTGGCTGTACAGGAAATACACGATCATGTCTTACAAGCTGTCGACACGGGAGAAGTTTCACACGTGTTTCAGTTCAAACACTAAACTGACTGTTTTGGTCGTTTGTACTTTGTACTGAGAGTTCAGAGGCAGACAGGAAATGAGGACGGAGAGAGAGGGAGAATTATGGAGGGAGTCCAAGCTCCGCTCTCAAGTCAACAGGACAGAACAGGAAATGTGTCTCCCTTTGATCGTAAATTAAAGCAGCACGTTGATATAAATCAAATCAAATCAAATCAAATCAAATCAAATTTTATTTGTATAGCCCAAAGTCGCAAAATACATTTTGCCTCGGAGGGCTTCACAAACTGTACAGGGAGTGACACCCTCTGTCCTTAGACCCTCTGTCCTTAGACCCTCTGTCCTTAGACCCTCGGTTCGAGTGAGGAAAAACTTGCCCACAAAAAACCCTTTTAACAGTGAAAAAAGTGGAAGAAACCTCAGGAAGAGCCACAGAGGAGGGATCCCTCTCCCAGGACGGACAGACGTGCAATAGATGTCACGTGTACAGTCAACAAGTCAACACAAACATTTTGTACAATTACAATGAAAAATGACAATGGATTAAAAATGGATATAAATCAGTGTTTGTTGGGATTTGTTGTCTCCAGTGTCAGAGTGTAATCCCACTGTGGTAACTATGTTCAGCTGTACTCAAGTATTTGTTCTGATTACATTACTTCTGATCAACAGCCAAACATCAACAAGGTCACCAACAGCAGACACAGCAGCCAGCTAATATTACTGACTAGTCCAACAGCAGTCAGCCCAGCTCGGCGTCTGTCTTTCAGCCTTTTATTTCACCAAGCTCTCACCAACCACTAAAAGTCAGTCCCAGATTTACTCTTGTCCGGCGGCTTCTTGCAGACGTACGAATGACAGAGACACCATTCACCTGATTACAAGTCAGTGTAGCATCAACAGGAGGTAACAGACGTTAGTTTCTTAAAGTTACAACATGTTGATTTAAATGTGTGCCAGTTCCGTGCATCACATATTAAAGAAGAAGCTTCATTTCTTCTCGATCTTTCAGCTCAGCTTTAACAAACAAACCTCAGGTGTTGATGAAATACAGTGAATTGTGTTTCCTGATTATTTTGTCTGTTCTCAATCACGACAGTCAACGTCCAGAATGGAGGCGTCTACAACAGTCCTCAGTTAAGTGGTAACATAGGAGGGAATTTTGACAACAACACAAACGGTAAATGTTTCCCTTTAATTAATAATCAAATAAATACTATTTATGTTAAATTTTGTGTTTGTTTGAAAGGTAACCGCTGAAATCTGTTTAATTATTTTGAATTTCTGTTTCAGTCCAAGCTCCTGCCAGGACAGAGACTAATGTTTCTCCTACAACCAGAGGTATTGTATTCAGTATTCTACTTTTAAAACATGTATCTGTGAAGCAGACCTCTTTAAAAACCTTTATCCTAACACTCAGATGGCTGAGAGGACTACTCTGTATTTCTGAACGGTCCTTCATGTTTTCGAGTTGTAAAAAGAACTCTTTACAAATAGATGTTACTTTGGATGAAGGATTATTGACACAACTTTAGTCTTTTAGTCTAATAGCATTTTTTCAGAGAAAAATCTGTTGAGTGTACCCAAGTCCAGACCTCTAGATATATTGATGATACATATCAATGATTTACAACATTTGGTGGCAAAACCACCTTGTAATATTATTTTGATCCATATTTCCCACCCGACTTATCCAGGTGTATCCAGTAGAGATCACATGGTAACATGAAGTGGAAATGGGTCCTGTGTCATCTCTTATCAAATCCAGCTGTATATTTCAGTGTACTGAGACGTGCAAGTATACAAGATATTTCCCATGATGATAGTTTTAAAATAAATAAATAGTTTAAAACTTTTCTGTGTGAATCAAATACATGTTGACCTGTTTATTAGTTCTAAAGCTTGAGATCATGTCTGAAGACTTTATGTAAGAGGTGTGTGTTACTGAGCCACAGTCTTTGCTCTGCTTGTCCCTTAGATCCTGCTCTGAACAGAGAAAGTAGACCCCAGAATGGCTCACCAGAGGACACGTTGCGCTCAATTCATCCAGAGTTTGTTAAACGAGTGTCTAGACCTGTTCTAAACCAGCTGCTGGATCGACTCTATCAACAGAAAATTATAGATCAAGAAGAAATGGAAGCAGCCAGAAGCCACAATACGAAGGCTGATATGGCTCGAGCTGTGATTGACATGGCGATAGCCAAAGGACCAAAGGCCAGTTCATCCCTGATTGAGGGACTTGTTTCGTTGGATCGAACCGTTTCTGAAACTCTGGGGTTGATCTGAAGTAAAAAAATGAGACCCTGCAGATGAAACAGGATGAAATGGACTTCCACAGATAGTACCAACTGTACTATAAACTGACCGGCCACTTCATTTGGTCCACTTGGACAATCTAATGTGGACTTAACAGGCGTGTTGCTTCAGCAAAGCTGTTCTTAAAACTCCAAAATAGATCATAGGGTTAGCATATATAGGATTGGAATTGAGCCCCAGAATATCAGCTGATCATACTTTGGACTGAGAAATCAGTCTTTAACCTGAGTGGACTGCAGAGGCACTGTTCTGGTTCATATTGGCCAAACCTATTAACTATCAGCCAAGGTTCATCCAAATCCTGACTTTCACCTGACAAACACCTGACTTTCAAACTCCCCTGGTCATTCATCATCTACCCCAAACATGGCACCCTCCATCCTGCTCCTGGTTGATTTCAACATCCACATCGACACCACTGAACCTCTGGACATGCTTCAGCCTCACTCAACACATCAGTTTCACCACCCATAACCAATGGACACGTCCTCGACCTGGTCCGACCTCACAATCTCCGACCACCTCGCCATCACCACGGACACTGACATCCCCATCCCAGAACCCAAACACATGGCAACATCCCTTTCCATGATACAGTTGTCCCTCGCTATAACGCGGTTCACATTTCGCGGCCTCGCAGTTTCGCGGATTTTTTTAGTGCAATTTTGCATGCCTTTTTTTTTTTACAGCGCATTGTTTTCTGCGTCCTGATTGGCTAAGGGACTGTAGTCCATTGTCAATCAATCTCCTCCGTACGGTGTCTCTTGTACAGTACAGAATGCGTTCAGCTTGCCAAATTTACATATACAGAATCTTTGATCGCTGGCAGTGTGACTGAAGTGCGGTATGTTTGCAAGTTTTCTCCCCGACAACACCCACAATGTCGACGAAACTTTCTGCACCGACAAAGGCACCTGCGGTTTTGCAACCTTAAAACATTTATAATCATTGTAAAAAATAAAGCTGACTACTTCGCGGATTTCGCCTATTGCGGGTTATTTTTAGAACGTAACTCCCGCGATTAACGAGGGACCACTGTATACCAGAACTGTCTCCTTGGTACACGCCTGAACTCTGTCCGATGAAATCCCAGAAACAACAACTAGAGCGGCTCTCCAAGAAAGCCGGTCTAACACTACACATAAGACTTTATCCAGCAATACAAAGACGCTCTTAACATTACACCTACTAATCTGGCCTCACCCAGTCCAGTTCTGCTAACCCAAAAGTTCTTTTCTGTACAAGCTTCTCAAACCCATGGACTTTCCCTCACACTCCTTCACCGTCTCTCCGCCTCTAACTGAACGTCCATCCTCCCAGTGTTCCCCTTTTGGTATCTCAACAAATCATTGTCTGACACGAAGACTGCCACCTGCACCTGACCCCATCCCTCATCGTATCATGTGCATTTATATAGTTTGTACTGTCAGTATCAAGTTGTATGTCATGGCATTAAAACAAATTAAACCACTTTTTAAGACAATTAGGCTCCTGGCTGAATTCAGTTTGCTGTTTGTTGAATTGTTTTTGGTTGTTTTGACAATTTCTTTGAGGATAACTGCTGAGAACTTTGCTATATTCACATAGTTGTTAGCTATAGTGACGTCGGGCAGAATAAAAGGCAGTCTAAGATGATCTGACTTCAAACATTGGCCCTTGTTGTGTGAGCAGCTTGCAAAGCATCAGCACTATCGTCTAATGTGTTGGTACAGCTATGTGAGACTACGGTTTGGATCCAAAGACCTGAAAAACGTAACACAGCACAAGAAGTACTGGTCCTGATTGATCATGATAAGACTGCAGTTGAAAATTATCATGCTGGCTAACACTGGTACATTCACCATGATGTTGATTAATGTGTGCTATTGTGATGAATAAATTAAATGCAGAGTTATACGTAATATTCGATAATCTTGAGCCGAGTTAGCAAACATGTCTCTGAGCACTTAAACATCCCTCTGTGTACTTCTTCTTATCCAGGGTCGGGTCGTGGTGACAGCAGGTTCAGCACCTCATTCCAGCTCCTCCTGGAGGATCCTGAGGGGTTCCCAGGCTAGATAGGCTATGTAGTCATTCCAGTGAGTTCTGGGTCTGCCCCGGGGTCTCCTCCCAGTTGGACGTCTGGAACACCTCCAAAGGGAGGCGCCCAGGAGGATCCTGATCAGATGTTGAACCACCTCAGCTGGCTCCTTTTTGACATGAAGGAGCAGCGCCTCTTCTCCGAGCTCCTCACCCTATCTCTGAGGCTGAGGGAACTCATCTTAGCCGCATGTGTCTGTGATCTCGTTCCATAGGTGAGGAGTGGAACGTAGATAGACCAGAAAATTGAGAGCAGCTCCCTCTGAACAACAATGTCCACATTACTGCTGAAGCTGCTGGGCTGGCACTTAAACATGTGAGAACATTGTGACGTGACGTGACATACCGCTTTGGCCAAAACAAGCTTGACTAGTAAACTAGTGTAAACGTTTCTACTCAAATGAAACCCAACTCAGCGCTTTCAGTCTCTATTCGTTCCCATTGCATGGGGAAGGAATTACACAAGGCCTTACCTCAGCCGTCCATGCAAACACCCGGTATATGTCGCCATCTGAAGGCTGACACAAATGATGCACGGCAGTGTGTTCGTCTGGCTTCGACCTGTTTGTAGATACTTAATGTGGAGATTTTCTCCATTTACCTGCCTGTAAAAGCAGGGATCTGTTCAGTCATGTGCATATTGATCAATACTTATTGTGTATATTTATGTATTAATAAACATGGCCAACAGATTTACAAAGACAGTAGGCGGCAGTAAGCTTTCAGTAGTATAATTATCCCTGTTAACACTCTGAGTGTCAGACAGCAGAAGAATGAATGTGCTGTAAAAGAACTACAAACAGTATAAATGTAGTGAGTCTGTTTCAGTTTGAACTTTTCTATTCTTCTAATATTTGTACATTTCTGTAGTCAGAATAAGTCATTGTGTTTTTAAATGTGTCGTTTAAAGTTTCTTTTATTAATAAAGGAAGTAAAATAAGA
Source organism: Argyrosomus regius (assembly GCA_946959425.1). NCBI lineage: Eukaryota > Metazoa > Chordata > Actinopteri > Sciaenidae > Argyrosomus > Argyrosomus regius. The sequence goes on from OX336883.1 coordinate 3,023,085, forward strand.
GGGCAGAGTGGTCTGATGAAGAACGAGTGTGAACACAAAGCAGAGTCACTTCCTGTTGTCTGGGCGCCAGCTGAAAACACAAGGAAGCAACTTCCTTCAGCTCGACGTGACTTCTCCTCTTTCTCCTCTCGGTTACATTAACTGAGCTGACGGGATAAAGTAAGTATGGAAATGCAGGACGAGGCTTTGTGACATGAAAACACTTTTTCTTTTAGTTCTTTGCATTCATGTTTCTTTATTCTTTTCCTCCTGAAGTCTGCAGCTGCTGAAGGAATGCAGGATGGGGAGTTCTCATTCGACTGGCCAGGCTGCAGAAACATCACAGCGGGGTAAGACGGTTTGTTACTCTGTTTACGGGCACTCCAGCTTCAAGAGGGAAACAGTGAGAGCGACTTCTGTTTTTCATGAAATGTTCAGCTCTGTACAAAGTTAGCAATGATTCAGACTGTAATCAGTAACAGTGACACAGCCGATGTGCCCCGACCTGTTTGATGGAATCCAGACTAACTAAGGTGTGTCAGTCCGTCTGTCGAGTGATCTGAGAGACAAAGGTTTGTTCGAGTGTGTGGGGAGAAAAAAAAGGAGTTGTGCAGGCTGCAGAGGAACGCCAAGCTGTTTTCTCTTCCAGGTTATTATGTAAGTTAACACGGGGTTAACAATACAGTGAAATGTGTCGGACCAGAGGAACCGGTCTGCTCTGCACTGAGAGCACTAAAACATAAAAAATAAAGATAAGCTAAGACTCAAATACAACACTATAAAAAATGTAGATGAAAAAGAACAATATAGAAATAAAACCTAAAAATACAAATGATACTAAAATATGATATGAAAAATATGTGTAAGTGTTCTAATATGTATAAACAGGTACTGAAGTGTCACTGCATAAACAGACATGACAGACTATGCACAGATACTGGAGTGTTGATTTAAGTGTAAAGTGTCTAGAGACAGGTTAAAGTGTATTGCACTGATAATATGAAGTCTCAGTTCAGATTTTGCAGCCGTCCTGTTACATTATGAGTTTAAAAGTATCAAGAACACAGAGACTGGCGGACACAAATGCAGGCAGACAATAATCAGTTCTGAAGGTCTGTAATTCAGTCCAAGGGTCAAAATCCAGAAAGGCAATCAGACAGGCAGAGGTACAAAATCAGGAGACAAAGACTCGGAAACCAGGAACAAAACGGTCAGACACGGAGACACTCTCTAACATTAACGCTGGAGACACACTGGGGAGCACTGGTTACATACACACAGGAGGGAAGCAGGAAGTGAACACAGAGACTATCAAAATAAAACAGGAAACTGACACATGACACAGAGACAAGACTATCAAAATAAAACAGGAAACTGACACATGACACAGAGACAAGACTATCAAAATAAAACAGGAAACTGACACATGACAGACTGATGGTGCGTGCGGCCACGTTCCACTTCTTGATCGTGTACTCAAACAAAGTGGGACAGAAAATGTCCTACAACCTTCTGACTGTTTAATAATCATCTGACAGCTTGTAGTTCTGAGTGTGAGCGTCAATAAATGACTGCATGACTACAAATACACGTGTGAACATGTCAATAAATAATAAAAACCTCACACAGGTTCAGGTCGTAGTGCCGCCGACTGCTTTGAATAATAATCTGACTGACACGTTTTTTTCCTTCACTGTCCGTTTGAAGTGTTTGCGACAAGTTTAACCCTTTAATGGGGCGAGGGACCATATATGGTCACTTCCATAGGCTTTTAAAATGATGCCCCGCGTCTCTCAATGAGTCACGTGACTTTCTGCAGCCAATCAGAGAATGTCAGGCTACGTCACAGGTAGCGTTGCTATGGCCCCTCATTAATCCTACTCTAACCCTAACATGTTTTGCACTGTATCACGTGATACTTTGAAATAAGCGTCATAAGTTAAAGAAAGAGAGAAACATGAACAACATATAGTGTAATCCCACTGACAGCTGTACTCGAGTATTTGTTCTGATTACATTACTTCTGATCAAAAACTAGCGAGTCGACAACTTTGCTAACAGCCAATCATCAACAAGGTCACCAACAGCAGACATAGCAGCCAGCTAATATTACTGACTAGTCCAACAGCAGTCAGCCCAGCTCGGCGTCTGTCTTTCAGCCTTTTATTTCACCAAGCGAAGCGAATATCACGGAAAGTTCACGTATGTTGCTGTGACACCAAAGTTACAGGCTGGCTATGGGGTTGCAATCAGCAGCTACACCGCTAGATGGCACTAAATCCAACACACTGGACCTTTAAATTAAAAAACATATTTTACAATCAAACTGTTTAAAGTCAGACGTGAGTCTCCTCATTCATTCACAGTCCACAGTGAGCATGTGAAGTGAACAAAGACAAACTGACTCATCTGCAGGTTTCCTCTCTGTGGTTTGACTTTTCCTGTTCAACAACATCTATTTCCTCTGCAGGTCCGAACCCAGCAGAGCGTTCTGTTCTTTACACATGGGCATCTACAGTCTGATGCTCTGCATGTGTACAACAATGCTTCTGTAATACACACGGACAGATATTTTCGGTATTTTTTCATCTTGATGAAAGATGAATTACTTAGCTTAGCTTAGTTTAGCTTAGCTTAGCTTAGGAGGATTACTGGCTTACCTGCATTTCCAGTAGCTTTTGGGTAGCATATGTTTTTTTAAATCATGCATCCATCGATCTCCTTCCTCCTATCCGTGGACGGGTCGCAGTGGCAGCACGTTTAGCAGGCCGTTCCAGACGTCCCTCTTCCCAGCAACCTTCCAGCTCCTCCTGGGGGCTCCCTCGGCGTTCCCAGGCCAGATGGCCCGTATAGTCCCACAACAGTCCGGCACAATGTCCGCATTACTGCTGACGCTGCTGGTCCAGCATTTAAACACGTGAGAACATATTCACACACTGTTATGGCCAGAAGAAGCTCGACTAATAACTAGCATAAATACATCTCAGCCAACTCTTTTTGAGGTGAAGGAGCAGCGACTGCACTCCGACCTCCTCACCTGAGCCCGGACACCCGACAGAGGAAACTCATTTTGGCTGCTCGTACCCGCGATGAGGGCTGGAGCGTAGATCAATCAGAAAATCGATGGAACGGTTCGGTACAACGTTTCTATCAGCCCATTAGTTCTTCTATAAAGTATGAAGCTACGACAGTTTTGTTTTCTCTGGAAGAACAACTGCTCAAAAATGTGGAAAGCTCAGTTTCGTGTACGTCGTATTATCAGTCCTCTGCTCCACAACCAGAACAAAATCTGGGAAACCTCATGCCAGCACCCTGACATGAGATTTCCCAGCGAGGCCGAGCAATTTGACGCCTCCCAGCCCCTTTTTAATGGAAACCACCACTTCAGTCTGCCAAAGTCACTGAAGAGCAGTGTTGGGTAGTAACGCGTTATTAGTAACGCCGTTACGTAACGTTATTAGTTTTTTCAGTAACTAATAACGTAACGCGTTGCTTTCTTAAATTCAGTAACTCCGTTTCCGTTACCAAACGCTGCGTTACTCCGTTCCTTTTGGTGAGGTTTTACAACGGCACACAGTTCCCATAACACTTTAGCGATCAATAAAGTTTAATTGAATTGAAAAACAAAGCATTTGTCGCCCTGTAGCGTCCCACACGTAAACAAACACGCGCCATGCAGAGGACTGGACAGGTCAGGGCACGGCATGATGGCGAGCGAGAAGGGGAGGATAAGTTTCTCCTCGTGGAGGTATTCACATTATTTTAAACTGGAGAGCAGAGGGGAAAACAACATCTCGGTAACTTGTAGACTGTGTCCCGGTTCAAAAGTACTTTCAACGGCGAACAACAGCAACAGCAACCCGCTGAAGCACCTGGAGAAGCGGCATGCTAAAAGTTAGCAGCTAAGGTAGCTAACGCAGCATCCGAGACGGAGTCACACAGCAGCGAGCTTGTTTTTGAATACCAAATAAGAAAGATAGGCTTGCAGTTTGTAGCCTATGGAAGACTTTATGGCCTGACTGAAATAAATAGGCATTGAAAAAATACTTTGGTGTTTGTGTCAAGGTTTGTGTTGGTGCACAACGGATCATATTGCTTGGATGATTAGATTCAGTGATGTGGAAGCAAATGAATTGAAACAGTTGTTTTAATCAGCAGTCTGTATTATTCAGTATCAGTACAGAACTGAAATGACGGCTAGAGGGGAACTCAATCAATCAACCTTTATTTAATGGGAGCAATGGAAAAACGTTGTACAGTAACTAAAAAGTTACTTTCTCAGTAACGCATTACTTTTTGGTTTAAGTAACTGAGTTACTAACTGAGTTACTTTTTTACAAAGTAACTAGTAACTGTAACTAGTTACTATTTTTCAGTAACTAGCACAACACTGCTGAAGAGGGATGTTAACCAATACAGACCAACACTGACCAGTCTTTCATCATCTCATCCGCTTTGTCGGATAACTGTGGAGCTTTTTTAGCGAACTTCCAGCTCTGCATAATCCATGGAGAACATGTTAGTCGGGTCCAGGAGGTTATCAAAGTGTTCCTGCCAAGTAAGAAGCTCCCCTCTCTTGCCTTCCTCCCCCTCCTAGCAGGCTCATGTCATGTAAACCCCTCCATCATTTCATGGTGGTGATTCTGTGAGGGCCACTATCAAAGAAAAACATGTGAAAGGAAACAATTTAAAGATGATTTTATTCTAATGCACAAAGTATTGATAGTTTACGCCTTAGTATTGATGTGCAAATAAATAAATAAAAGACGCAGAGACAGTTTTCCTACTGAAGTCACTTCATTTTGTTTTTTACCGTCTTAGTTAGGTCGAGAAAGATCCAACAAATACTGTCAGGTTAACTTAAATGTGTGTCAGTCTCAAGTGAACTCTTTGATTTGAGGTGAGTGAATTGTGTTTCCTGATCATTTTGTCTGTTCTCAATCACGACAGTCGCCGTCCAGAATGGAGTCAGCAACAATCCTCAGTTAACTGATGTTACCGCGGGAAGGGACATACACATGAATGTCCACAACACAATCAGTAAGTTTCCCTTTAATTAATAAATCAAATATTTATGTTTAAGGAGATAATGTGGTTGTATGAGGTATCCATAGTCAGAGTGTTATCTACAGTAGACGGTGGTCTGGACAAGCAGCTGTGGATGGGTCAGCTGTATATTAGGAATATAGTCACTGCTTTCCCGCCGTCAGACTGCACAGCGTGTTATCGGCACCAAACCTGGGGGAATCCGGACCGGCAGTGAGGGGTAGTTTATGGAAAGAACTACTAATCATGACGACGCTCGTCGGTACAGTTAGCTACAAAATGAAGCTTGTTACACTTTAACACACACCTCAAAGTCATGACAGAGAGAAGACTAATTGAGTGTGCTTCACAAAGCACACTGTGCCTAACTGCTCTGACCTGCAGCTGACCCTGGTTGCTTGGCAACCTCAAGCCTGCCTTTGACTAACTGTATTGAAGTCTCTGTTTAATATCAATGACTATCAAGGCTACATTTTTAATGTCGGCCATTTTATCCTTCTCTCTCGCAGACACAAACACAGACACATAGATAGAGAGACAGACAGACACACACACTCACACACAGACAGACAGGACAAACACACACAGACAGACAGGACAAACACACACACACACACACACACACACACACACACGCAGACAAGACAAAAGTCTTTCAAAATAAGAGTCCCTTCAAAATAAAAGACTTTGTAAAACTCTCTCATTAACAGACACACACGCTGACAGCTACTGTATGTATGGGGGCGACGGGCCAGAGTCAAGCACACTCAAAATTTCTTTGGAAATTTTTCTAGTTATTATTATTATTTCTGAGCTGCACATGAGCTGAACTCGTAGCCTCGGTCTCCCTAATGGATCCACAGCAGCGCCAGATCACCATCTAATGACGTAAAGTGTATTCCCTTGATGTAAAGACTGTGTAACGAGTGTTAGAATATTTCAGTTATTACAAAAACAGGGGAACCAAACATAAGCACTTCCAGCACTCTGTAACATCAGCTGTTTGGATGAGCTGTAGGTAACTCACTGACTGTAGATCAGTACAACCTTCGACTTTAAAATACCTGAACTAACCATTTCATTATGTGCTTGCTAACATGCATTTCATTATTTTGCATTTCTCAAGTGATGTTTCTGTTTCAGTCCAACCTTCTACCAGAACAGAGGAGACTCATGAAGTTTCTCCTAGAAGAGGTATTGTGCTATAAAACAAATATGACGTACGTTTAGTTAGTTTTTACAATCCATAGTTCAGTGTACAGTATATATGATCTTTTACAGCTAATGCTAATCTGAATCTTGCTACCCTACCAGCATCGTGGGTTCATTCACAAATTCAACTTGCGCTCATCCCAGAGATCTATCAGAGTAAACTGCAGCCAAAACCAACAAACACTCACAGTACCAGTCAAAAGTTTGGACAAAATATCAAACTGTGTAATAAACAAGGAACAATCTGTTTTATATTTTGGATTCTTTACTGATGAAGCTTCACACACTCTTTATTCTCTCTTTATCAGCTTCATGAGGTCGTCACCTGGAATGTTTTGTGGCGATCAGGAATCATTCAGGTGACCACCTCATGAAGCTGACTGAGAGGATGAAGAGTGTGCAAAACTTCATCAAAGCAAAAAAACATATTTTTGTGTTTACCCTTTTTTTTGGTTCACCACATAATTCCATATCTCTTATTTCATAGTTAGGATGTCATGAATTAGAAGGTGTGTCCAAACACCTGACTGACTGGTACAGTAAGTCCAGTGTAGTTTGGGTCTGTTTGCTAACTTGAAATAAATGACTAAATCAGATTTTATTCATCTTTCAGGAAACCTCCAGCTGTGCCAAGCTGAACTGAAATCTTACCTTGAAAATGCAACAAAGAATCTGTCTCAAGGAACCAAAGAAAATGGATCATCGACTCCTTTAAACAAGATCTATACAGAGCTTTACATCACAGAGGGAGGCAGCGGGGAGGTTATTAGTGAACACGAAGTGATTGAATTACCAAGTAGAAGGTGTTCAAGTGAGGAGATGAAGATCCCCCTCAATGACATTTTTAAACCTTTAGCAAACGAAGACAACCCTCCTCAGAGAGTTTTGACCAAGGGAATCGCTGGCATCGGAAAAACTGTCGCTGTGCAGAAATTCACTCACGATTGGGCAGTAGGAGAAGTCAACCAAACCACTCAGCTCATATTTCCATTCACATTCAGGGAGTTGAATTTAATAAAAGATAAGTCTTGGAGTCTCGTGACGTTAATACGTTACTATTTTGAAGAAGTGAAAGATTTAGAAACATCAGACTACAACAATTCAAGTGTTTTGTTCATCTTTGACGGCCTGGACGAAAGCAAGTTGCCTCTGGACTTTAAGAACAATGAGATGTGCCGCAGTGTCACAAAGACCACAACATTAGACGTCCTACTGACCAACTTAATCAGAGGGACGCTGCTGCACAACGCCTCAATCTGGATCACAAGTCGACCAGCTGCAGCCACCAAGATTCCTTCTGATACCATCAACAGGGTGACCGAGGTACGAGGGTTTGATGATGAGCAGAAGGATGGCTACTTTCAGAAGGCAGTTAGTGACAAGGATGTGGCTCAGAAGATCTTTGATCATCTTCAGTCAAAGCCGCTGAGAAGTCTGTACATCATGTGTCACATCCCCGTCTTCTGTTGGATTTTAGCCACGACTTTCCAGAGTCTCCTAAAAGAAACTCACAGAGGTGAGTTGCCAAAGACTGTGACTGAAATGTACACACACTTCCTGATCATCCAGACGAAACGGAAACACGAGAAGGATTATGAGAAAGGTGAAACAGACAAAGATGTGATCATGAAATTGGGAAAGCTGGCATTCGAACAGCTACAGAAGGGCAACATAATCTTCTATGAAAATGACTTGAAAAGTTGTCAAATTGATCTGAAACAAGCTGCAGTTTATTCTGGAGTTTGTACAGAGATCATAAGAAAAGAATGTGGGCTTCACAAACAAGAGATCTACTCTTTCATACATTTAAGTGTTCAGGAGTTTCTTGCAGCTCTGTATGTATTAGAGACTTTTATAGACCGTGGAGAAAATCTGCTTCCAAGCCAGACAAGTGTGAGAGTGGCCTCAGAGAAAGGAGAACTTCCCATCATCCTCCTCCACAAGAACGCAGTGGACATGGCTTTGGCCAGCAATTATGGACAATGGGACTTGTTCCTGCGCTTCCTTCTCGGTCTGTCACAGGACAAAAACCAGGAGCTTCTCCAGAAAATATTTGGATTCAAGGGAAGACGTCCACGGAGCAACCAGCAGACAATCACCTACATTCATGACAAGATCAAGAAACTGTCCTACACCGACAAGAGTATCAACCTGTTCCACTGTTTAAATGAGTTGGGTGACCAGTCTCTGGTAGAACAAGTCCAAAAGTACCAGAGCTCCGGGGATGTTAGTAACATCTCACCAGCACATTGGTCGGCGCTGGCCTTCCTGCTGCTCGTTTCCAAAGAAACCCTGGACGTCTTTGACCTGAAGAAACACCACAGATCAGATGGAGTTCTGGAGAGGCTGCTGCCTGTGCTCAAAGCATCAAAAACAGCTTTGTAAGTATTTGGCCTAAAAAAAAAACACTGCCAGGTTGTGTTTGAGAGAGTAGACAATGTTAACTGTCACTTTGTTTTTCACCTTTAGGTTAAGTGACTGTAACCTCACTGACAGATCTTGCAAGTATGTTTCATCAGCTCTCAGCTTGAAGTCTTCTGGTCTGGAGGAGTTAGACCTGAGCAGTAATGAACTGCTAAAGGACTCTGGAGTGACGCTGCTCTCTGAAGGTCTAACAAGTCCCAACTGCAAACTCAAGAGACTCCGGTAAGAACATCCAGGTTTACGGGCGATACTTCATACATGATTCAATGTGGCTATCTAAAGGTCGAATGTGCAATGCTTAGAAAGTTTTATTTTTAATAAAGAAACCCAGAAAGTTCCCTTTATAGATTGGAACAATGTTCTTCCAGAACATTAAAGGGTTTTTATGTTGTCCTCATGAAACAAATTATAGTTTTATATCGTTATATAACAAGATCATTTTTAGTTTTGCATCTTTTGGAGCAGCCAGTTCAAACATGTCAAATATGGACGCTTGGTCAGTGGCTTCAAACTATGTACTTCATATCTGGATGTGACTGTCTATGGATGAGTCAAACAAACACAGGGCTTTGACCAGGAGACGGCTGCTCGTGTCCCGTGTGAAACCAAAAGTCAACGTAGATTTCTCTTCAACTTTTGTCCGTAACTTATGAACCCGAACGTTTCCTGACCCCAACCTGAACCACTAAAAGTCAGTCCCAGATTTACTCTTGTCCGGCGGCTTTTGCTCGCTCACTCTCTTAGCTCAGTTAGCTCAGTTAGCTGTGATGCCCCGACTGTGACCTTGGAGCACTGTGCTATACATTTACCACAATAACAAAGAATCTTTCATCTGTGTTTTCAAGCTTGTTTTTGAGCCAATAAATGTGGTGAGCGGTACATAATTCATAACACTCTTTTTGTTCCTTTTTGTGTAGTTTGAAAGAATGTGGCATAACAAAAATAGGATGCAGATCTTTGGCCGGCGGTCTGATGTCAAACCCCTCCCACCTGAAAGAGCTGGATCTCAGCAAGAATACATTTCAAGATGAAGGACTGGAGCTACTCTCAGGAATTCTCAGCAAATGCTCTTTGGAAACACTGAGGTAAAATGTTAACTACATGTCTGATACTGTCCTGAGGGTGGTGCTACAGGAAATGTCATGGGGTCATTCAAGTCTAAAGGGTTCATCCTCTGGGGATCAGGGAAAGGATCAGAACATTTTATATCCATTTTACTGTGTACAAGTGGAGATTTTGCCCCCAAATGGTGGTGCGAGGGGGGTGAGTTGGGCTCGATCCTCCATCCTCATCCTTGTACTGGAGAGTTAAGAACCAGGTGTCTTTCCTGTCTGCAGGTTATCAGAGTGTGGCATCACAGGGGAACTTGACACTTCAGGACTCGACTTCAACCCATTTCTGAAAAACCTGGATCTGAGCAGGAACAGCCTCAGAGGACGAGCAGTCACTCAGCTCTGTGGCTTACTGAAACATCCCGACTGTCAGCTGGAGAGATTATGGTAAGATTCAGCAAAGGTAAGACTCAAACCTTCAAATGCACTAAACATAAAGGCATAAAGGAAAGTCTACTGTTGATAGCTAACATGTAAATAAGACGGGAGTTGTTAAAGGCTGCTCTTTTGGTTGTTTGTAGGCTGGTAGTTTACCCCTGCTTCCAGTCTTTGTGCTAAGCTAGGCTAAGCATGTCCTGGTCCTGGGGCTGCACAGAGATGGTTTTCTCTTTCTGTCTTCTAAAAGCTAAACATTTATTTACTATCACAGTAAATTCAACTGGTCTTGAGTCAGTCTGTGTCTGTCCATCCCAACCTATAGTGGCATTTACAGTGAACTGTACACTCCAAATTCAAGAGACCTAAAACTACAAAAAAAAATAAAATGTTGAAAAAGTCTGAAATACTTTTTACAATTACAATACTCTTTACATTTTTTAAGGCTTTTTAAGACAAACCTACAAAAGGAATGTGCAGCAGATCTGGCCTCCGCTCTGGCTTTGAACCTTTCCCGGCTGAAGGAATTGGATCTGGGAGGAAACCAACTGTGTGACGACGGCGTGACGGAGATCGCTGCTCTGCTGAAAGATCCAAACTGCAAAGTGGACACACTGAGGTGAGACAGCCCTCATGCTTAAAGTATAGGTACTGTATATAGGTGTAGGTATAAGGTCCTGGGTAAAGTGCTTTAGTCAGAACCAATCAGATAAGGTTGTCTGACTCCTGAACAGGAAGCCAGGGCTTGTTGATAGCAGGCTGTCCTTTACTGGATTTAGTTGGGTAGTGGTATCTGCGGCACACCCCTTATGGAGGAGGCAGACTTGTAAAGTCTTGGTGGAAGTCTTACACATTTCTTTGGCAGAGGTCACTGATGAAAAAAGCTCCATAGGTGGGTAGGATTCACCTTGAGATGACGAAGGCTCTGGACATGTTGGGCGTGGACATGTTTGGAGGTTGGGGATGGTGCCTATGGACTCTGGGATGGTCGATCTGAAGTGTAAGAGTTGTTGGGATAACACACTGCTCAGCCACTTGGGAAAGAATGAGCCAAAGTGCAAGAAAAGATGATTCATGTTTGACCAACAGTCAAAGATTAGATTACAGTGACTATCGAGTGTACGTGTCCTTTGAAGATGTGAAGACTTGGAGTGTCCTTAGGGTCTCTGTAATGAGAACTGTGGCCACATTCTCGCAGTGGGGTACGGTACAGGAATGGTTTGCAGTATGAAGCAGTTGGGATGAGGGAAAAACATTTGTTTCTCTACTGGAACGTGTAAGGTCAACCCCTTCTTCTTGACCAGCAGTCACCTCACGTGTGGTCACATGGTCGGGGTACAGGTGTGGAGTCATCAGCAGGTTGACAAAGACGTGCTGATCCTCGTCCATCCCTGACCCGTATGTTTGAAAATCTCACCCACCTGGTCCGAGGTCGGGGTCTGGAGCTGCATGTTACCACCTGTAACTGTTTCCCAACAGATTGGCTGGCTGTCGGTTCACAGACAGCGGCTGTGCTGCGCTGGCCTCCAGTCTGAAGTCAAACCCCGCCCACCTGAGAGTCCTGGATCTGTCGAGAAATGACCTCCAAGACTGTGGTGTCGAAAAACTGTCAGAGTTCTTGGCAGAGCCGCTTTGTCAACTGGAAACACTGAAGTGAGTATTGAAGACACCTGTCGCACATTCAGATGTTACAGGCCATTTATACGTAGAAGACAAACATTACATAAATGGTTCATAACAGAGTATTTGTTATAATATTTAAATTAATACTATGTAACAAATAAATATGAAACTAATGTGATACAAACACAGCGTGCTGCAGCCGTGGAAGCAATCAAACACCGTTCATGTTACCGTTAACAGTTGCCAAAAACACCACCGTGGAAAGCTGCAAAGAAACTGTAAGTTCAAGTTTTTCATATGATCATCGCCAGAAAATGTTATTTCTCGGTGCTCCATCTTCTCATCATCAGAGGACAGCAGTCTCTCTCAGACTTGTTGTGCTCGTGTAGGTTCAGTATCTTCAGTCTGAGGACGACGCTCAGATATTTTAAATTTAGGCTGCAGTACCAATTTTTAGTACCAAAGACTTAAATTATTACACCTGAGTCTTAATACATTTTTATTCATCATCTGTTTATACAGCAGGAGGAGTTATGTCTGCTTAAATCTGCTCACAGCTCCATCAAAGTTTATTTTATTTCTACACTTCCATGAAAAGTTCCAACACAGCCTGTGAGAACTGTTTAAATGTCTCCTTCCAGCCTGAAATGCTGCTCGTTGACAGCAGCCTGCTGCCGGTCTTTGACCTTTGCCCTCAGCTGCTCCTCGGCTCTCAAAGAGCTCGACCTGAGCTACAACCAGATGGACCAGGCGATGGAGCTGCTTTCTGATTGGCTGAGGAAACCTCAGTGTAAACTGGAGATACTAAGGTGAGTTTTTATTTTTTCTCTTTCTTCCCTGTGACCAGTTCTTTAAATTAACCTGAAATAAACTGATGTTGGTTTAAAGGGATATTTTTGTGAAATACGCTGCAGCCAGCAGCTTGTTAGCTTAGCTTAAAGACTGGAAACAGAGGGAAACAGCTAGCCTGCCTCTGTCCACAGGTAATCATGTGTCGTATGTGTTTTCTCTGTCAGGTTGTCAGAGTGCACAGAGAGCAGCTGTGAGCGTCTGGTCTCGGCTCTGAAGTTGAACCCTTCACACCTCAGAGAGCTGGAGCTGAGCAGGACCGATCCAGGAGGTCCAGGTCCGAAGCTGCTGTCCGACCTACAGAAGGACAGTCGTTACACACTGCAGACGCTGAGAGTGACGAAGTGATCAAACGTCTGAACAATGAACAACACCTGAGTGACACTGACAGGCTGAACTTACATTAAGTATCGTCTGAATGATAGAAGATATTTCAGCGTGTTTCAGGTCTGTTCATTTAAACTCAGAGACGTTTGGACCGAGCTGTTGTGGACCTGTCAGTCCAACGCACGAGGTTCCCTTTAATACGTCCGGTACTTGAAAAACCTTCTGCTGAAAGACTCACTGAGTGACGCTCGGTCTGGATTCAGATCAACATGTCTGCCACCATGTCAGACCTGACAGCGCTCCAGCTTCTTCATTCACAGACTCATATCACAGAACTGTAGCTCACTCTACTTCGGCATCTCTCAGGTTCCTGTTTACGACTATAACTCGGCCTCGCCCCTCGCCCCGTACAGCATCACCAGAACCTTCAGATCGTCCCACCGTGGCGTGCTGGCTGTGCCCTGTGAAAAGAGGCCGAGGACGGGGAGTTCTGGGCTCTGGATGAGCCTACCGGAGGTCATTTGGACAGCCTGAGTCTGTTGATGCTTTTATTCTCTGGGTTTAAACTGTGTTTTTATTTATTGTCTGTCTTTGTGAAGCACTTTGGTATATAAATAAAATAAACCTGAAACTTGAATATGTGACTTGATACATTGGAAAGGCGTGGTATCAGGAGGGCGGTGTTGAATTAGTTGATATATACAATATCTTCTAAAATGAAGAGCTGTTGTGCAGAAATGTCAACTGAGCAACTTTGCTCAGGAACCTTCCTCACTGAGTGAAATGACCCGGAAGTCATCCGGAAGGAGCTTCAATGCTTCCTTTATTATCTCCTTTAGCATAGGATACATGGACCATCCTTTAGGAAAGGAAAGGAGGTAATGCCTGTGACTTCTGTGACAGGTGAACAATATTCATTTATTATTTGAACTCTGACGTTGATGATGACGTCACATTTTTCACCGGGTTGTCAGCGTTTATATTTCCTGCATGAAACAACACGGTCAGAGCGCACGGGGAGTATCTAGGAAGTATCTCAGATGAGCATTTTGTAGTCCATCTTCTGGACTCAGATAGAATAGACTCCGGTTTTTACACAGTTCTCTTTTTGTTATATTTATTTATTAATTTTTATTTGTAATTAATCTGAATTTCATTTAATAAATAACTTTGTGTTCACCAAAATGATTTGATTTATGTGTCTTCCTTTTCCCATACGAGCTGAACAAAACAAACATCCTGAAACAAAAGAAAAACTTAATTTAATGTCTGAAAACATGAAAAAAACCTTATTTAACATCTTCAAACATGAGAAAAAATAATAATAGATTACTTTTTTAAAATAATAGATCACTTTAAAAGTAATAGATTACTTTTACAGAAATAGATTACATAATAGATTACTATATTCAACATTCTCAGACTAAAGAAAAACTTTATTTAACTTTAAACTTTCAGAATTAGAACGGGAAACATTTTAGGAAAAAAAGAGTTAATTTTGATTGGAAAAAACTCAGAAATTTGAGAAAAACTCAGAATTTTGAAGGAAAAAAAAGTCAGAATTTTTTTTTAAAGAAAAAAAGTCAGACTTTGGAGAAAAAGTCAGAATCCTCCAGAAAAAAAAGTCAGATTTTTAAGAAAAAAAAAATCTGAATTTTGAGGAAAAAAAGTTAAAATTTTAAGAGAAAAAATTCAGAAATTTGAGAAAAAAGTCAGAATTTTGAGGGGAAAAAAGTCAAAAAATGGAGGAAAAAAAAGTCAGAGTTTTTAAGAAAGAAAGTCAGAATTTTGAGGAAAAAAAGTCAGAACTTAAACTTAAAAAATTAGAAAAACATCAGAATTCGGAGAAAAAAGAAGTCAGAATTTAAAGTGAAAAAAGAGTCAGAATTTCAAGATAAAGTCAGAATTTTGAGAAGAAAAGTCAGAAAATGAGAAAAACTTTATTTAACATCTTGAAACATGAGAAAAACATCAGAATTAGGGGGGAAAATGTCAGAATTGAAAGAAAAAAAGTCAGAAATTTGTGAAAAAAGTCAGATTTTTTTTTAAAGTCAGTTTTCAGAAAAAAGTCAGAATTTTGAGTGAAAAAAAGTCAAAATTCGGATGTAAAATGTCAGAAATTTCAAGGAAAAAAAGTCTGAATTCAGAGGAAAAAAGTCAGAATTAGGAGGGAACAAATGTCAATTCAGAATTTGGATGAAAAAAGTCAGAAAATGAGAAAAACTTTGACATCTTGAAACATGAGAAAAACTTTATTTCACATCTTGAAACATGAGAAAAACTTTATTTCACGTCTTCAAACATGAGAAAAACTTTATTTAACTTTAAACTTTCAGAATTAGAAGGGGAAAAAGTCAGAATTTTGAGAAAAAAAAAGTCAGATTTTTAAGTAAAAAGTAAATATTTTGGGGAAGAAAAGTCATTTTTTTTAAAAGAAAAAAGTCAAATTTTTGAGAAAAAAAAGTTAATTTTGGGGAAGTCAAAATTTCCAGTAAAAAGGCAGAATGTTATTTTTTTTAAAAGTAAAAAAATTTTAAGAAAAAAAGTCAACATTTTAGGAAAAGAGTTAATTTTGATTGAAAAAACTCAGAAATTTGAGAAAAAAATCAGAATTTTGAAGGAAAAAAAGGTCAGAATTTTTTTTAAGAAAAACAGTCAGATTTTTAAGAAAAAAAATCAGAATTTTGAGGAAAAAAAGTTAAAATTTTAAGAGAAAAAATTCAGAAATTTTAGAAAAAAGTCAGAATTTTGAGAGGAAAAAAGTCAAAAAATGGAGAAAAAAAAGTCAGATTTTTTAAGAAAGAAAGTCAGATTTTTTAAGGAAAAAAAGTCAGAACTTAAACTTAAAAAATTAGAAAAACATCAGAATTCGGAGAAAAAAGAAGTCAGAATTTAAAGTAAAAAAAGAGTCAGAATTTCAAGATAAAGTCAGAATTTTGAGAAGAAAAGTCAGAAAATGAGAAAAACTTTATTTAACATCTTCAAACATGAGAAAAATTTTATTTCACATCTTCAAACATGAGAAAAACATCAGAATTAGGAGGAAAAAAGTCAAAAATTTGTGAAAAAAAGTCAGATTGTTAAGCAAAAAAGTCAGAATTAGGAGGAAAAGAAGGTCAGAATTCTGAGTGAAAAAAAATCTGCTTTTACAGGAAAAAGTCAAAATTTTAAGAAAAAAGTCAAATTTTTAAGGAAAAAAAGTCAGAAATAAAAAAGTCAGATTTTTTTTTTTTTTTAAAGTCAGTTTTCAGAAAAAAAGTCAGAATTCTGATGTAAAATGTCAGAAATTTCAAGGAAAAAAAAGTCAGAATTAGGAGGGAACAAACGTCAGAATTCGGATGAAAAAAGTCAGAATTTTGAGGAAAATAAAGTCTGAATTAGGAGAGAAAAAAAGAGTCCAAATTCTGACTTTTAAACTCAGTTTAAATAAAGAGCGTTAATGTAACAGAGAGTCACAGGGGCTCCGAGCCTTGCTGGAAAGACAGGTGTTGCACTTCAACTCCATCATTGTCGATGAAGTTCATCCTCTGCTGTGCTTTCTTAATGAGAGAGCTGATGTTCAGCTGCCACTGGAGGTCCTGGAGATGAAGCTCCACAGAGGAAAGACTCCACAGTCCTCATCTACAGAAGATAGATGTATCTGAGTTCTGACTTTAAAATTCAGACTTTTTTTCAGAATTCTGATTGTTAAACTCTTTTTTTAAAAAAGTTTTAAAGTCGGAATTCTGAAAAAAAAAAAATAATAATATTTACAAAAAAAATCAGAATTGAAAGAGTCAGAAATTCTGGAAAAAGAAATTCTTACAAAACAGACAGAATTCTGAATTTAAGTCAGAATTAAAAAAAAAAAAAAAAATTCTATTTATTAGTATTTTATTACTCGATATAAAAAAATCTGAATTCAGAGAAAAAAAGTCAGAAAAAAAAAATTTCTTGACTTTATTTGTAAAGTCAGAATTGTAAAGGTGAACGCTCTGAAGATGGACTGAGGACTTGTTGTACACACAGCTCTGTGATTTAAAGATTGTGTTGGTGATCGGTGAACAGAGCAAAGATGTCATGATGTCAGATTGAATTAGTGATTATGATTTATGAACATTGAGGCTGAAAATGAGTTCATATGTTTGTGTTCACTCCTGCTTTTCTTTTTTTTTAATAATAAGAATCAAAAGTCAGAGAAGTGACACTCTTTATTTCAGAATCAAACTTTATTTCAGTTTCCTGATGAATCGTACCTCGTTCACTTTATCGGGAACGACCAATCACACGCTGGCGACCTCAGCCGCCATAAATATATATATATATATTTATATATATATTTATATATACAGTATATATATATATATATATATATATATATTTATATATATATATATATATATATATATATATATATATATATATATATATATATATATATATTTT
>OX336883.1:3045456-3072956 GCA_946959425.1 Argyrosomus regius
ACGCACGGCGTCAGGTATCGAACACACGGACTTCAGTCTGTCAGCTCAGGTGTTCAGGTGAACTCACCTGCACGCAGCAGCCAAACCTCTTATAGGAACAGCTGACCTGAACCTCAGGACACGAGTCTCTGTGCTCCGTCAGCTGCAGGACAGACAGACAGAGTTTAACGTCTTCATTCATGCCGATATCATGAAGCTAACACAGCTAACAGAGCTAACAGAGCTAACAGAGCTGAGGTCACAGGTGGGTGGTGATGAAAGCTGCCACCACATACGTCACCTGACACAGATCAGCCAATAGCAGTAGCCTCTCTCGTCTCACCTTGTGTCTGGGAAGCTTCTGCGAGCAGCTGCTGGGACAGTCGACCTCCACGTCAGGACAGGAGGTCAGCACGTGATCCTCCAGAACACAGAGACACAACACGTCAGCACGACTCCACCTTTACATGCTCTGTGCTTACCTGTGCTGTAAGCCCCGCCCCTTCCTGTACATAGATATGCTACGTCATCAGACCGGAGCTGTGTCCCAATTCAGGGGCTGCATCCTTCGAAGCACGCATTTGAAGGCCGATTACATCACAACGCCGCGCGAAGGCTGTCCCAATTCGAAGGTTCCTTCAAATGCGTCCTTCAAACGCGTCCTTCAAATGCGTCCTTCTTTTCCCTCTTTTTGGAGGATGCACCGCAACTATCCTTCGCGGCCTCACATATCCCAAGATCCTTTGCGCGCCGCTGTTCAGTGCCGGGAAAAATACAATGGCGACACCAAGCGGCGATGAATAATACCTAATAATGAATAATACATTTAATAATAATAATAATAAATGTAAGTATTGGGTTTTTATATTGAATTACTTTTACTTATTACTACTTATACTTTTACTAATTACTTATATTTTATGACTTTTATTATCCCTGCTTTATTTCCAGACTGTAAAACTGCAAAGTCTAGTTAAACGATTGGATTGAATAAAGAGCTACGTTTAGGATTATCACTATTATATGTTATACTTCATTCTTCTGTCTTATTCTTTCTTCTGTCTGTTTTTTCTTCGTTTTCTCAGCTGACGACTAACTGACAGGCAACGGCTACGTCACAAAGCACCAACTGACGGCAGGTGACGCAGCTGGTGACGCAACCAGGAAATGCTTCGAAGGTCCCTCAGAAGGAGTCGCCTTCGAGGCCGCGTCCTTCGAAGCGTGCGGCCTCTGAATTGGGACACAGCTCATGAATGAAATCCGACCTCGCTCCCGTCCGATTGGACTATCAGGTCCGTTTGGGCGGGTCTTTACCTGGACGAGGCTGAGTGGGAGTGGCTGCTGGCAGTGTGGGCAGGGCTCTGTGCGGTGAGGACAGGTGCTGCTCAGGTGTTCCTGCAGGTGTCTCCTCTGTAGCGCCGCCCTGCAGCCCGCATTGAAGCACTGCAGCTGCTCGTACGGACACGAGCTCAGGTGGTCCTGGATGGAGAAACACAGACGGACGGTCACGGGAGGTTCTGACGCTCCAACCCACAACACTGATGAAACGGACCGGACCGGACCTGCAGGCGGTGCAGCGTCACCACAGAGGTGCATGCTGGGAAGTTGGTACAGTACACCTCCAGATTAGAGATCTCACGTTTACAGCAGTTATCCTGGAACACCTGCAGAGAGACGACCAATCAGGAGGGAGCGCGCGTGTGTGTGTATGCGTGTGTGTGTGTGTGTGTGTGTGTGTGTGTGTGTGTGTGTGTGTGTGTGTGTGTGTGCGTGTGTGTGTGTGTGTGTGTTGTGATCGTGTGTGTGTGTGTGTGGTTTCTGGTTCTGACCTCAGCTGGTGTGACCACGGCGCCATCCACCGGACAAACTGGACCGGATGGTGACGACGTCTCCCTGAAACACCAAGCAGTGACCGGTTTAAGGTGGACTGTGTCAGTTTGAGTGTGTTTTAAGGTGGACTGTGTCAGTTTGAGTGCGTTTTAAGGTGGACTGTGTCAATGTGAGTGCGTTTTAAGGTGGACTGTGTCAGTTTGAGTGTGTTTTAAGGTGGACTGTGTCAGTTTGAGTGCGTTTTAAGGTGGACTGTGTCAATGTGAGTGCGTTTTAAGGTGGACTGTGTCAGTATGAGTGTGTTTTAAGGTGGACTAGGTTATTGAGTGCGTTTTAAGGTGGACTGTGTCAGTTTGAGTGCGTTTTAAGGTGGACTGTGTCAGTTTGAGTGCGTTTTAAGGTGGACTGTGTCAATGTGAGTGCGTTTTAAGGTGGACTGGGTTATTGTGAGTGTGTTTTAAAGTGTACTGGATTATTGTGGGTGTGTTTTAAGGTGGACCAGGTTATTGTGAGTGCGTTTTAAGGTGGACTGGCTCTTACAGCAGGCCTTGCAGACAGTGGAAGCAGTAGATGTGTCCACAGGAGTTCTGCTGAGGGTTGAGGACGACTCCTCTGCAGACGGGACAAACGAACTCGTCCTTCAGCGCCAACACGAACTTCAAGGCGTGCTGGATGGAGGTCAGCTCAGACTCCCATGATCCCACGGGGCCCGTCGACCTCACCCTGGACTCGTCAGACCTCACAGAGTCCTGAGACTGCAGACTGGACTCTAAGGACCCTCCCAGGTTTGAGTGTGCTGTCGCCATGAGGCAGGACTGGAACATGAAACAGAGACAGGACTGTTCAAGACTGCTTAAGACTGTTCAAGACTGCTTAAGACTGTTCAAGACTGTAGAAGACTGATCAAGACTGTAGAAGACTGCTTAAGACTGTAGAAGACTGATCAAGACTGCTTAAGACTGTAGAAGACTGTTCAAGACTGCTCAAGACTGTTTAAGACTGTTGAAGACTGCTTAAGACTGTTGAAGACTGTTGAAGACTGTTGAAGACTGTTCAAGGCTGTTCAAGACTGCTTAAGACTGTAGAAGACTGTTGAAGGCTGTTCAAGACTGTTTAAGACTGTTTAAGACTGTTCAAGACTGGGAGAGACGTAAACAGGAAAAAGATTCATGAGATTCATTAAAATTTCAAGGAGTTTTCCAGGTTTTCCAGGAGTAAAACAAAAAATCAATGATCAAGGCGCCCCCTCCTGACACACACTGATCTGTTCGCCCTGCACGTGTGGCCCGCGGGCCTTATGTTTGACACCCCTGGTGGACAGAGCAGTACTTCAGCCAGAGCAAACTTCTTCCCGTCATGCACCTGGTGTCAGGTGTTCTCCAGGTAAGCGACGCACCTGACCGTGAAACACGTCAGAGAGACTGTCCGCTCATCTGTGACTGAACACTTTCCCGCCGCGCAGCGGAGCGGCTTTACTTTCACTTTCCACACACACACACACACACACACACACACACACACACACACACACACACACACAACACACACACACACACACCAGTTTAGTTCACTCACCGCGGGCTGACAGATGTTTCCCGCCACGCCGCAGCCGGTCACTCAGCTGATCGATGATCCTGATCAGTATCGATCATGTGTCGATACAGCCGCCGGGCGGAAGAGGAAATTCTTTCAGGAAGTGACATCACATCGACAACCTGGGTCCGTTCATGACCGTCAGAGTGCTGACATGCGCACTAAGTTTCCTGGTTTTATTTTGAAAAGCTGAACACTTTACAGACACGTGACGTCAAAACTGTAATATTTCAAAATAAAGGTATGTCATCGCCTTAATGTCACAGCTGGTTTGTGTTTCTCCCTCGAGTATCAATAAAGTTTTATTTCAGAAAAAATCTAAATGTATTTATTTATATTTTTAGCTAGCTAAAGCTACATCAATTGTGAGCTAGCCAGTTACCATCTTAAAGCTATGTTAGCAAAACACTAGCTAACTTAAATCATAGCCATAAATCATTAGCTAGTACGTTAGCATTTTGCTTCGGAACAAAAATAACAAGCTAGCTATAGTTAGCTAGTATTTAACATGCTATGTGCTAGCTGCTAAAGATAAAATGACGTGTGTGTTAGCTAATGTTAGCTAAACGTGACATAAGCTAACTAATCTCCATTAATCATTAGTTACGGTTAGCTAGTGTTTTGCTAGAGATGCTAG
Source organism: Argyrosomus regius (assembly GCA_946959425.1). NCBI lineage: Eukaryota > Metazoa > Chordata > Actinopteri > Sciaenidae > Argyrosomus > Argyrosomus regius. Next base: position 3,049,496 of record OX336883.1, read on the forward strand.
TTTACCTAGTTACATCTTATAGCTTATGTTAGCCAAACAGCAGCTAACAGTTCAGTGTTCAACACAGATGAGCTAACACGTAGCATGTAGCACTAACACAGGAAGTCTGACTGATGTTTGCTCGACTATGATTGGAACAGAGCAAAAGAAGGGGGCTGGACTTAGTACAGGTGTACTTGAGTAAATGTACTTAATTACTCTGTTCCATCGTAAATGTTGTGTGCAGTGAAGACAAACGAGGCGGTCTGATGGTACAAACGTCGTTTTTAATGAGACGTTCGACGACCTTGGAGAGACGTCTGAGCAGCTCCACCTTTACAGCAACATTTCACACAGAGGACTCCACCTACGACTCTATGGTTCCAGTTACGTTTAATGCAGTGACACAGGTTTGTCCAAAAAAAGCATTAAGAGCACTTTCACAATGATTTTTACACCAAGTCCAGAGTGGTAGCACCAGGAAGAAGAATAAATAATGAAAAGACAGAGTGGAGTCCAGATGAGTCCAGCCAGGCGGTGATGATCGGGTCGGCTGACGGAGGCTGAAGGACGGATGAGTGAAACTTTAGTGTTAACCTGTAAAACGAGTCGTGACAGCTGATCGAGTTACAAATGATTCAGATAGATATCAAACTGTACACAATGCTAATGCTACTGTACACGACACTGAGGCTTCAGTTCAGCCTGGTACACAAACAGAAGAGCTGTGTCTCAGTTCAGATACTTCTTAGTACTCTTCTATGCAGTACTCTGTGTACTTCAGCAGGTAGTGTTGTCTTGTCTGAACTGTACCCATGTTAGCGCCATCATCAGACCTCCAGAATATAAATATAAATCATATGCACAGCTTACATTTGTATATTGAGGTATGCACCTCCACCTCTTCTTCCTCCGGTGGTCCCTCCTCGTCAGCGTCCACTGACTTATGGACTCAACATCATGTGTGTAAGTCTGGAAGTACGAGGACTGAGACACAGCACAGACTGTCTGTTATTTACCACCGCCATGCTGGGTGAAATCGTATAAAGTGGGAGCTCCGTCAGGAAGTGTTGAACATGAGAGACAAACAATGAGAGCGATCCATCTTCAGAACCAGCAGGCAGCAGTGTTCGGTTCAGCCACGACACAAACGACATCCTGAAGAACTATCAGACCCAAAAACTAAAAGTCCTGACGGTGGCGCTACAGGGAAGGTCATGTGGTCATTATAATCGTACATATTCATCGTCGGGGGAGCAGGGCGATGTTTCATCAGTACATGTGGCGAGGCGAGGTTAAAGACGACAGTAAATGTGAAATGTTAAAACTGACGCTGATTCAGGTCGTTTAGCTGTTATTAAAAAAATGCAACATCCAGCTTTACACATCCACCGAGACGTTTTACAGGTAGTGCTGAGTTCTGACGGGGAACCGGAAGGGACCCAGGGTTGAACCCTGTGGGACGCCACACGTCTGCTGCTCCGCTCTAACAACGGTTTAGAACCAGCATCAACCAGCAGGTACGCTGCAGGTGGAGTCCCGTGGGAAAGACGAACTTCAGCTCCTGCAGTTCAAATAAAAACTCACACTTTGTTTTGTGTTCAAGTCACTCAGATTTTCCCACAGGACCTGAACGCAGCAGACGATGTGAGGCCTCTGACGTTGGTTAGTGGAGGGTTGAAGATGAGGCCGTGTCTGATTGGTGGATAGCCAGGCCGGTGGGCTGCTGGGCGGCGTTTGGACCGGATCCCCCGGGGTTGCCGCAGAGGGTCATGGGAGCGGGCGGGCGTGGGTTGAGGCGAGGGGGCAGGGGGTTGGAGGGGCGGATGAGAGGCGGAGGCTGCTGCAGGGTGGGGCGGGGCTGCAGGAAGCGGGCCTGTTGTTGGAGGGGCGGGGGCTGGCGGTGCAGGGAGGGCGTGGCCGGGAGGGAGGGCCGCAGGAGGGGAGGAGGCTGGTGGAGGGAGGAGGAGGAGGAGGCGGCGCTGGAGGTCACCGGCATCTGAGCTGAAGACGAGGAGGCAGCAGGAGACGCACCTGAGGAGGTCACCTGACCCTGGAGAGAGGAGAGGGCGGGGCTTTGATTACCTCACTGCAAGTCTCCGTCAGTCACATTTAATTTGAGAAACTCAATGGTTCCCAACACACGGCTCAGGACCCCAAAAATGACCGATAAGATTCAGATTAGACGATGGCGGGACCAGGCAACTAGCGCTATCTATGAGCTAGCATCAGCGTCTACCTTCCAGTGAACACGGCCGGACCGAACAGAACCTCTGAACCAGCAGTGTCCAGTCTAACAGTGAATACAGCAACAGAACCTCTGAACCAGCAGTGTCCAGTCTAACAGTGAATACAGCAACAGAACCTCTGAACCAGCAGTGTCCAGTCTAACAGTGAATACAGCAGCCTACCGAGGTGGTTTTCTTGCCGGGTTTGGCTCCTGGCATCCCGGGCTGAGTCAGTTCAGTTAGCTACACGGCTGACCGAGCTAACCACAGTTAGCGCTTCACTACTTAGCAATCTTTACATCAAGTAATGGTAGCTAATGTTAGCAGTTAGCTAACATGGAGGGAAAAACTAATTAAGTTCATAACATTAGCTAATGTTAGCTTTACATCCAAGCTAACTAAAATAGCTAATGTTAGCAGTTAGCTACAATAGCTATATCTCAAAACTAGCGAGGACCATAACATTTATTTATGTTAGCACTAGCTCCAAACCAACTGGATCCTCAGTGTTAGCTGAGTTAGCTTTATTATATTAGCTTCAACACCACAGCTACTTAGCTTATCTTTCCATCAGGAGCCTGGTTCTGTTAGCATGCTAACAGCAGATTCAGTTAGACTCATAGACGCTCCGGCGGCGTCAGAAGAGAGAAGGAGTTTGATTGGATGTAGTGCAGGATGACATCATCAACAACTTTTTACCGTACCATGAAGAATACCTAAAAAAAAACAGAAGACATGACTCGACATGACCCCTGGAAATCATTCACCACTAACTCATCCAGGTGTGGACGTCGTCGCTCTTCCTAACAGGTTACTGCCATCGCAGAAAACAAGTGCACGTGTGCGAGGTCTCGTAGATCTTGCGCCCAGGTAGCTCACCTGGTTGAGTCCTTACCCGGGTTCAATTCCAGCCTGTGGCCCTTTGCTGCATGTCATCCCCTCTCTCTACCCGCTTTCCTGTCTCTCTACAGCTGTCCTATCAAATAAAGGCATCAAAGCCCAAAAAACAAACAAACAAAAAAAATCCAGGGTTACCATGGAGACACAGCCAAGATCTCTAATCCCAAAAACTGCCAGAATTTATCAAACAAACATGGACATAATTTTTAGTGTTTTGGAGGCACCAAAGAGTCGTTAGCATCACGATGGGACGACGTAACAAAGTCTGACTAAAGATGTTCAAGTGAAACCAGCTGACGGACGATTTGGAGCAAACACAACACGCAGCATCAAAAAGATCGAACACGGCTCACCTCTTCGTCCTCTTCGTCGGTACTCTTCCCCGACTGTGTGGTGGAGCTGTTCTTCCCCTCCTCTCCAGAGGTGGCGCTGTCTCCATTGGGAGCTCGTGTTCCCTGTTCGGCCTCCCACTCCTGCAGCACCTCGTCCAGGTTGAACCGCCGCCGGTAGTTCACGAAGAAGTTCTTCACCTGACCCACCGTCTTGTTACCGATGACGTCAGCGATGGCCTGGAAGTCTTTTCCGTATTTTCTGACGCCTGAAGAAGAAGAAGAAAAAGAAGAAGAAGAAGAAGAACAAGATGATTGCAGACAGTTTATCGGTTCTTAAGTACAATAAGATATTTTATGTGTGAATAAGTCCATAAAGTCTTTGAGCTCTGTTTTTGGTCTCTACCACCTCCTGATGTTCACCAGCTCAGACTTCATTGGTTGCTGGTTTCAGACCTGTTACCTGGTGACCAGGGAGGACGCTCACCTTGAACAGCCAGGAGCTGCTCGTCTGTGGTCCAGCGGGCGTTCACCTTCTGGTTAGACTGCAAGAACAAAGAGGTGAAGGTCATAAGGTAGATGTACAGTTAAAGGACTCGTCCTGTTTCCACGTTTTCCACTAATCGACTGCTGTCCAGAGAGTCAGCGTCTCAGGCCGAGGCCGTGGTGGGTGGGGTTCCTCCACGTTGGGAGGGAGTTGCTGCACCTAGTGAAGGAGTTAAAGTATGTCTGGATCTCGTTCACGTACCGGACTGTTCCAAAGCTCTCCATTTACCAGTCGGTCTACGTTCCAACACTCGCCTGTGGATGGATGTCCAAACTAAACTAACTGCTTCTGCTGATTTCATCCTGTAGGTGGCGCACTGAGTAACTACATCTACCGGCACGTGTGTGATGAACATAAAACTGTTGAGTGTTTTTGGGTGTAGCTGATGTTTAATTTGAGGTGCGGTGCGTTGTACCTCGGGCAGCCTGAACTCTTCGATCCCAGAGTCCAGCATGTGTTTCAGTCCGCTGTTCATCTGTTTGGCGTTCTGCACCTGAACGGCGAGACAGAAACACTCAAGTCGACAAAGACCAGAAACATGAACAGGAACCAGACTGCTGCTAAACGGCCCGGTTCAAAGTACCTGTCTCTTCAGGGACACCAGCTCCATGTCCAGCTGACGGAGGAGGGTGTTGGCGGCAGAGGCACTGCAGGACACGGCCACCACGTCCTCCTGGGTCAGGTACATGCCTTTGGGGGGTCGGCAGCGAGAGCGCTGGTGGTGTCGGTGCTGCAGGGTCTGGTGCTCCCGCCGACCCAAAGCCACCTTAGAGCCCGGCACCACCGGCTCCACCTGGTTCTGCAGGGAAGGAGACGGAGAGGAGGGCGAGCTGTTTACTGACGGATTCACACACACCACTGAACTGAAGTAACACTCGTCCTACGTCCAGGTTTTAGACATGTTGATGCCGTTTACCAACCAAAGCCTGCTCAGACGTGATTGGTCAATACTTTGGTATTGGTTTATAGAGATGGTTGTCACGGCAACAGCAGCTCAGGTGTGTCCACGTACCTCTTTCTTGGTTTCCTTGTTCGGGTCGTAGTCACTGTCGTTGGCTTCAATGGGATTGGCTTCCTCCATCTCCTCATCACTACGGCAACAACAACAACCGACACACACACACGCACGCACACACACACGCACACACACACACACACACACACACACACACACACACACAATGTGATACCAAACAACAGGACAGAGTGTCTCAATCTGAACACAGAAAAACAGAGTGCTCTGTCAGGTGTCAGTCTTACCTGTCGTCCTGGTTGCTCCTGTTGGCCAGTTTTCGAGCCTGTCGGTCCATCAGACTCGTTCTGGAGCGAGTCTTCTTCCACGAGTAGTAATATTTCACCAGACTGGAGATGGATTTATCTGGCAACTGAACGAGACACAAAAACACTGAACGTTTAACCCAGCATGCTTTCTGACGGGATGTTTCAGTTGCTGTTGTTGTGATCGTGTTGTTGTGTTGTTGTCGTTGTGTTGCCAGTGTTGCTGTTCACCATCTGCTGGATGCGGTGGAAGCTCTTGCCGTGGAAGCTGAAGGCCTGCTCAAACAGAACTTTGTCCTCCACCGTCCACTCGTCTGGAAACGGAGTGAAGTTCGGCAGGTCGGCCAGAGACTTCTCAATGTTGTGTTTGTGCCAGAAGAGCATGCCGAGCGCCTGCACACACACACACACACACACACAGTGTTAAGTCCAGACTGTCTATATTCGTGTGGACAGGTGAGTGGACGGACAGACAGGTGAGACAGGTGCTGTGTGTGCGTCCTCACCTGCTCCACGTTGTATCCGTGTTTCTCCTTGGCGATGGCGATGTATTCGTCCACTGTGGAGGAAACAGACTGACGTGAGGACGTGATGGAGGCAGCGGCGGCGTACAGAGGACAGGAAGTGGACTTACGTTTGGAGTCGACGATGGTGTGATACGGAGACCAGACCAGCATCCCTCCACTGTCTTTGTCCGAGTACTTCGTGGAACCTGAACAAACATCGCAGAAACGTACGAAGAACGTAAAACTTTACCTCCTGTTGATCTACACTGACCTGTGATCAGGTGAATGGTGTCTCTGTCATTCGTACGTCTGTTCTCACACTATGTAACTTTGGGCTCCGGGTCGGGAGAAGTACGTAACGCTTTACGGCACTAAGTCACACACCACCAACTATTTCACTGATTTTGGTGAAACTGGATCATATTTTATGGAGGAAATGTTTTCTGGTTTTCCCTCTGATGTCCTCCGGCTGCTCCGCCTCAACTCTCATTTATGAGGGACAGTGAAGTAAACTGCTGACAACTGTAGCTGCTGTTAGCTCATGTTAGCTCAGTCTGTTAGCCAGGCTGCCCAGCCTCTATGGACATAATGGCAGAGGAGAAGAGAGTGAAGAGGACGTTGACGGAGGAAGCTAAGAAGAGAAAAGGAGAGAGTGAGCGAGCAAGAAGCCGCCGGACAAGAGTAAATCTGGGACTGACTTTTAGTGGTTGGTGAGAGCTTGGTGAAATAAAAGGCTGAAAGACAGACGCCGAGCTGGGCTGACTGCTGTTGGACTAGTCAGTAATATTAGCTGGCTGCTATGTCTGCTGTTGGTGACCTTGTTGATGTTTGGCTGTTAGCAAAGTTGTTTTTGATCAGAAGTAATGTAATCAGAACAAATACTCGAGTACAGAGTAATAACTAGAATTCATCAGTGTGTATTTAAAGTGTATTCTTGGTTTCTGATCATGCTGTTGCTGTTTGGTTGGCTCGTGGTCTCATCAGGACTCTGTCAGCACTCACTCACTTGAGGAGCTGAGGTAGCCTCGGCTCACGTTCAGCGGATCAACACCGCAGTCTCGGTCTGAACGTGTACCGAGGCTACCACCGTCCGTCACTCCGGTACAAACCAGTAAAACCTCACCGGGCTCGAACTCCGGGATGTTGGCCTGGTAGTCGGCTCCGACCCGCATCCCGACATCTGCAGACAAACAGGGGATCAAACAAACGACACGTTCGATGTAGAACGTTCAGAAACGCGCACGTACGGAGCGACGACGGGCTGTTCGAGGCTATACTCACCGTGTTCGTCGTCGCTGCCGCTCTCGTCAGAGAAATGTCCGTTAGAGGCGTTGGACGGACTCTTGGTGCCGTTGGACCGACCTTTGCCCAAATACTCCGAGCCTTTATCCATCATGCCCGGCATCTCCGCGCTCACACTGTCCGATTTTCAGCCGCTGTGTCCGGATAGAAAATGTCAGCAGGAGCTGCTGCTGCTTTCTCTGCTGCAGTTCGCGCTCTGTCCGCAGCTCCGGCAGTGTCGCTGCCGCGCTCCTCTCTCCGCTCCCGCCGCGGTTAAACGGTCACTTCAGGCGGTGAGAGCTCACACACGACGGCGGAAGAGTCTCCTCCGCGATTTCTGCACGTTAAATGTGTAAAATGGATCCAGCGCGGGAGATTTTTACCGCTTTGAAGCGACAATCGAGCGGAGGGTCTAACCACCGCGGCGGAAGGCTTTTTACGCACCGCCGGGCGGCAGCAGGCGAACAACTCCAGCTGCTGCGGCGCTGCGACCGCAGATCCCTCCGCCGCACAGACAGACACTAAAAATAAAAATAAAATGAAATAAAATGAAAAAACATTTAAATAAAATTAATTTAAAAAATAAATAAATAAATGTAATTAAATGAAAAATATAATCAAATAAAATGAAAAAAATAAATAAAATATTAAATAAAATAAAGAAATACAACAAAATAAAATTAATAAAATAAAAAGTTTTAACAGCAAAAAAAAGAATCTGTTTTAAATATTACAGAGATGACATCATCATTTCATGTGAACACGTCAGGTTGTTCACGTATTAAATATGACGTCGTTATGACGTTGAACCTGGTATCTGGTTTTCGTGCAATTGCTCTGTTGCCTTAAGAACCGTTAGTTGCTGTCTATTCTGTTTTTGCTCTGCTGTGTGAAGCACTTTGGGCTACAATTCTGTATGAAAGGTGTTATATAAATAAAGTTTGAGTTTGAACCTGATGGAAACGTTCAGTCGGTTCTTTGACGGTTCTCCTCATTTGTCGGCCGGTGTTGGTGCACTGGCTGCGGGGGACCGGCAGAGGGAGACACCGCTCAACAAACCCCGCCACACACACACACACACACACACACACACACACACACACACACTCTCTCTCTGCTTCTCCTGCTGCCTCACAGTACGGAGGACAAACATGACCAGCACAAATAAATAACTAAACTTTGGTCATGAAGTCTGTTTATTTATTTCTGTGTGTGTGTATGCTAATTAAGGGGGCGGTCCTAAACCAGCCTCCTGGACTCTTTACAGCTGTTCAAAAGTTAACGTTATGTTGCCCGGCCCGGCCCTGATGGTCCAGCTTCAGTCGGCTCTGTGTTTGTCTGAGTGCCTGGTGTCAGCTAACGTAAGGCAGCAGGTCGGGTGTCACAGAGAGAGCTGCTGTCTGATCCGGGACCAGGTCTGACCGAAGAGTTCATCAGACGTCGCTGAGACGCAGAGAGCTGTGGACGTGTCTGTAACGCTCTGTGCTTTTCTGTTTGTTTTCTTGTATATGAAAAATAAATAAATAAAAATGTTTGGTTCGTTTTTCTTTTGGGAGAAACGTGTTTTATTTTGAAAACTGACCGGATTCTCTTTGGATTCTGACTTCCTGTCAGGTCCGGATGGTCCGGGTCGCCTCTCAGCTGAGCCCGGCTCACTAAGACTGCAGAGCGTGTTCAGCTGTCAGCTGATTCCCGCCCAAACACTCAGACGTGTTTACATTTATTTGTTTGAACCGACCCTTTAATTACCACGGCGGGAGTGACGTCATCATGCACGCTCTGCACCACTCATCTCTCTCACACCGTCTGCAGGTGTCTCTCTACCATCCACCTGTCTCTCTCTCTCTCTCTCTCTCTCTCTCTCTCTCTCTCTCTCTCTCCCCCCTCTCTCTCTCTCTCTCTCTCTCTCTCTCTCTCTCTCTCTCTCTCTCTCTCTCTCTCTCTCTCTCTCTCTCTCTCTCACCCACGCGCAGCCACTGTGGCTCATCGAAGCTCGTGCTGCAACCATCTGCCAATAGCGAGCCTGCTGAGAGAGAGAGCGCGAGGCACACACACACACACACACACACACGCGCGCGCGCGCGGAGCTCCTACTCCACAGCGCGCGGGGCTCGTGCGGCATCAGATATGTGAGCGGCGGCGGGAAGCAGCAGCTGCAGCAGCTTCTTGCCTCGCGCTGCAGGAGGGGACGGCAGGATGGCGGGAGGACGGCGGGGTCTCGTGGCCCCTCAGAACACTTTCCTGGAGAACATCGTCCGCCGGTCCAACGGTAGGGTTCGGTCCGGTCCGGTTCGGTCCGGTTCGGTCGGTTCACACACCGGGGAGCCTGTTTTTTGTTGTCTCGTGGTTCTGTTCGGTCGTTTCGTCATCACACAGCTTCACTGTCGTTTAAGAAAACCCGCACGTGCCCAGCTGATAGCTCTGCAGGTTAAAGGTTAAAGGTCAGCGCTTCAAAGGCTTAAAGTCACATTTAAAGACTTTTAACAGTTACACAGTTTAAAGCAGCACGGAGCTTCATGTTCACTCACTAACTTCATATTTGCTTCATACTGTCGGTTTTATATTTTCATATGAAGTCAGTAAATCACAAAAATTTAAAAATCAAAGTTTTGCTGCTTCGTGTAATAAAATTAATTTTAATTATTTATGTTGGAGCTCTCAGGTTATAGATAATTAATCAATATAGATGAAGCGATATTAAAGTAATGTTTTTATATTTTTATTTTCAGTCTGTGAACAAGATAAAGTTTAATATGAACATTCAATTAAAGCTGATGATTATATATTTTGTACTCTTGATGGGACGTTCTGAACGTGGACACACAGGTGTGTTTATTATTATTAATATTAATATTTATTATCTCTCAGTTTTATTTGACGTTTTTAATGAGTACACTTCTCATGTCATCTTCCCATTTTATTCTGAGGAGCTGATATTAGCGCTCATGTGAGCTGTTTTAAAGATTTCTCTCATCTTTGTTAACTTATAATTATAATTCTTCATTCTGTGAGGACGCTGTGATCCTCTTTGACTCAGATCAGAGTTGTTTCTAAACTTGTTTTCTGTGGTCAGATACTAATTTCGTGCTGGGGAACGCTCAGATCGTGGACTGGCCGATCGTCTATAGCAACGATGGCTTCTGCAAACTGTCCGGTTACCATCGAGCCGAGGTGATGCAGAAGAGCAGCACCTGCAGGTACAACCACACCTCCACCCGCACACACTGTTGTTGGACCGGCCGAGTGTCAGTACCGGTACTCAGGCCTATGTTTTCTCCTGCAGCTTCATGTACGGAGAGCTGACGGACAAAGAGATGAGCGAGAAGGTTCGACAGACCTTTGAGAACTACGAGATGAACTCGTTTGAGATTCTGATGTACAAGAAGAACCGTGAGTACAGCACTGCACGTCACCAAATCTGCATTAAAGCTGACCTGAATACCCAAAAACCCAAAAAACCCAGCACCTCAGGACCTTGAGAACCAGTCCATGTCCTAAACTGGGACACCTCATGCTGACAGTTGGCCCAGCATGCTGACAGAGGCAGTCGGTAAACTGTGTCTGACTGTTGGGCTTAATGAATCAGCACTTTCACAGATTTTCTTTCTATTTTCATACACAAAGGAGCACAAAGTGACAACAAGCAGCTGCTGCTTTTATCAGACGGTCAACAAGACGGCTGCTTTTATCCAAAACACTCAGGGCAGCGGTGGACAGCCACCGTGGACGGTTCTGGTCCAACCGTCGGGAGCGAATTGGGTTTCAGTGTCTTGTTCAGAGACATTTTATTCCTTTATGTTTCTCCAGAAGCCCAGAACGGACAAACTAAACTCTGACTCTCTCTCCTATATGCTTGGAAGTGAAGGGTAAGGTGAGGGGTATTCAGTTGGTTGGACTCTCTGCAGCCACGCCACTACATGCTGCTGACCTTTAACTTTTCCTTTCGAACCGTTGGATCTGCAACATCTGACTCGCCTCTTTCAGACGGTGTGGACACCGGTCCAAACAACCTTTTAGTCTTTGTTAATGTGACACATGAGCAGCCTCTCAAAGTTCTTTAAATAAAAATAAATCTCCTTTCACAGTTTGTAGTTTCAAAACCGTAGAAAGTCACGATGCAAACATGAATGTAGTTGGAACGACCAGCAAGCTAATCAGGTTTAACGACATGTCATTTATTATTTTAACCCTCCAAAGATAATCTGCTTTCATGATAAGTTTCCTGATTCAATCAAATGATGTGTGAAACCCAAACTACTCATCACGCTGTTATCTACGACTTTACATCATTATCTACGACTTTACATCGTCATCTACGACTTTACATCGCCATCTACGACTTTACATCGCCATCTACGACTTTACATCGCCATCTACGACTTTACATCGTCATCTACGACTTTACATCATTATCTACGACTTTACATCATTATCTACGACTTTACATCGCCATCTACGACTTTACATCATTATCTACGACTTTACATCGTCATCTACGACTTTACATCGCCATCTACGACTTTACATCATTATCTACGACTTTACATCGTCATCTACGACTTTACATCATTATCTACGACTTTACATCATTATCTACGACTTTACATCGTCATCTACGACTTTACATCATTATCTACGACTTTACATCGTCATCTACGACTTTACATCATTATCTACGACTCCGTGCCGTCTTCCCCGTAGCTCTATGTGGGCCTGCTCCTGACTGGCATGGTGAGGTTTGTTCTGACTCGGCTTCTGCTTCATTTGACTTTGGCACTCGGCAGCACATGCTGTGCACCGAGTAAACAAAGCACCATGTTGTTGAACAGCACTGTAAACAGCCTTCAGATGGTTTGAAAGGGTCCAAACCTAAAAATGATAAAAGATCATTTAATTTACAACAGCATCTCCGCCAAATGAATCCAGACAGAAACAACCACTGTGAAGTTAAACTGAGCCAGATGACGGGCGATTGGACCAGTTAAGACCCAACAGACAACTTCCACAGTTGGTTCAGAGATTGAGATGGTTAAAGAACAAGAGCTCTACATTGTCTAACTTTTGGCAATTCAAAATATTGTTGGGGGTCAGAAGTCCAAGTCTGGGTCAGATTGTAAGTCTGGACCTCTTCTCCAACACTTAAATACAGAAAAGGTGAAGAGCTGATAGAGTCTGAAAAGGTCCAAAAAAGATGCTCTGGACATGATCAGAGTTTAAACAGTTTCTTCTTTCACAAGAAATAAACCCGAGTCGGCTCCAGAACCGAACTAAATCTCCAGCCTGCACCTACGTCCACACCTAGATATAATGGGTTCAGCTTTTTTCATTACGACTACGGCGTTATCTACGACTCGAAGGTCTCGCTGAGGGCCTCGATGCCGTTACTTTAGGATCTTTCCGACACCATTACTTCTGGGGAATTCCAGACTACATTTATGGTTCCCACGTTACATGCTACAGCAAATGTTTCTCAACGTTCTGATGATATGACATTATAATTATACAAACCAAGACTAAACATTGAATATGAATATAAGTGGGTATTTATTTATAATATTTGTTTGTTTCTGGTGGGTACAGGTCTTTAGTCCTAATAATACGTCATGTTTTGGATTATTTCATCAACACCTCTGGTCTTCAATGATCCCCTCCCATGATGTCTGGGTGACTTCCACGTCAATCGAGCGGTCCAAAGCTGTCGGTTGTGAGTTTTGCTTCGGTTCTGATGACCCGATGGATCACACTACCTTTCTGTGCTGCAGGGATGCCAGTTTGGTTTTTCGTGAAGATCGCCCCGATCAGGAACGAGCAGGACAAAGTCGTCCTATTTCTCTGCACCTTCAGTGACATCACCGCCTTCAAGCAGCCAATTGAGGACGACTCTTCAAAAGGTGGGCCCGCCTCTGGTCCCCTGCAGTGATTTACTGTATGATTACTGAGGTTTCAGTCGTGTCATTCTTCTGGTTGGCAGGTTGGGGTAAATTTGCTCGTCTGACTCGTGCGTTGACCAGCAGTCGAGGAGTTCTTCAGCAGCTCGCTCCAGCGGTCCATAAAGGAGAGAACGTCCACAAACACTCACGGCTGGCAGAGGTAAGAGCAACGAGAAGCTGAAGTGAGGTCCTGTTAAAGCTTTACCTGAAGGGGGTCCAGTCCTCTCTGCTTCTCCTGGCGCTGTACTGAGTTAGATCAGTCTGTGTTTGATGCACTGCTGTCTGCTGTCGGGCTTGTCCGTTTTGATGAGATGTGACAAACACTGCGACAAAAGGACACAAAGATTTTCACACAAATAAAAACATTTGATGAATTTACAAGATCTAAATAATTAAGAATCTGTCACAGGCAGCGTTTGACAAAGTTAAAGTTCCTCTGAACTCTCTCTCTCTGCATTAGTTCCTGGTTACTGTATTTGTAAAATTTGACATCAATCAAACGTTTGTTCTTTCATGAATGAAGTGTAAATGAGTTCAAACATCGCGCTGCTAAATGTTGGCAGGTAACACGGTATCAGCCTCCACCTGTACAGAGACGCTGCGACAAACAAACAGGAAATTCAGAATCTGTCGTAGTCGTTTCACGCGTGTTTCCACAGCGTGTCCCAGGATGCATCAGTGTTTACACAACAAAATATATGTGGTCTGAGTGATGGGATCACCCATAATGCTTCACTAACACACAAGTGTCCTTTGGTTCTGTCATCAAGCTTCATTAATATTAATGAGTGTCAGCTGAGACGAGCTCTGAGAACAGATCTGTGACTTTAGTGAATCTGTGTCTTTCTGACAAGTCCGTCTCACCGCTGAGAAACCAAACCATGTTTTACTTTCACTCCTGCTGCAGTAAAATGCTGCAGAGCGCTGATGTGGACAAACACAAGAGTCCTGTGAAGAAGGGAAGGAGGTAAAGAAGGGAAGGACGTAAAGGAAGGAAGGACGTAAAGGATGGACATTAAGGAAGGAAGCACGTAAAGGAAGGACAGACGTAAAGGAAGGAAGCACGTAAAGGAAGGATGACATAAAGGAATCCTTCCTTCCTTACATCCAGTCGTGTCCGTCCTTGGGTGGAGGTCCAGTCCGTCCTGCCATCTTCTCTCCTTCCATGAGACCTCTGGACTCTCTCAGATGGAGGAAGGCCTCGCCTGTTTCCCATGGTGCCTCAGTGCTTTCCATTAGTTTCAGACTCCATCCTCCTCCTGAAGATGATGTATTATGAATGACTGCACTGTTTAATGGAGTGACACCACCCAGGACTGATACCTCCACAAAGAGAGAGAATACTGGTGTTTCTTCCTGCTGTGAGGTGAGACGAAACACGGACGGACATCGAAAGGAGCCAGCTGAGGTGGTTCAGCATCTGATCAGGAACCTCCGGGGCAGACCCAGAACCTGCTGGAAGGACTACATAGCCCATCTAGGGAACGCCTCGGGATCCTCCAGGAGGAGCTGGAATGCCGTGCTAAACCTGCTGCCACCACGACCCGACCCCGGATAAGAGGAAGGATGGAGGGAAAGCCTTTATAGGGCCTTCACTCACACCTCCATCACTCTTGTTGTAGCTGAGTTGGAGACGCCTCTGTTAGCGTGCATTCAGACAAGATCAGGCGTTCCGGCGACCGGTGTTCGGGTTGTGCGTTGGTGTTGGAGTGTCGCCATTTGGCTCAAGAACAGAGAAGAAGAAGAAGAAGAAGAGGGGGTATAAGTGTAGATTGTAGCGACCAATCTCCCTACAAAAAACAAAGTAAACAAAGTTTGCGGGAAGAAAAACTTTGTTTACCATGTAGCATGAACATTCTGCTTTCGGCTAGCAACCAAGCACCATCTGGTGTGGCTGCCAGTTTTTGATTGGCTTGGCGTAACGTGACGTCGGGCTTTCATTTTCCCAAAAGTTGAATCTGGATCAACTTCTTCCCGGCATGCCGGCTTTTTTTCTGCAGACCGCCGGTACCGAAACGGCCCGCCTCCACTCAAATGAATGGAAAAACCTCAGTTCTCACCGGAGCCTCTGCGACCGATGAGCCGTCACGGATCACATTTGACTGGACGAATGTCTCGACATGTTTGCTACCTGCATCTCCACACTGACTGAAGAGCTTGAACAGCGTCTGATAACTGGACTCAAACATTAGCGTCAGGCGTCATGTTGATGAGAAGTTCTTGAGCTGTAATTAGCTGTGCCTAATCCTTCCATTAACTGCAGAGAGATAATTACTGTTGGTACTAATGAATTAATCCGTGGTTGGTTCACTGCAGTCATGTACTCTACATCCATCAGGACTCTCTCATGGTAACATACCTTATTTTTACAGTGTATAGTATAGCTAATTTCCCCGTTCATGACAACTGTACTGAGGGTGAATTTATATACAACTCACCTGTTCAGATTATATTAAGGCTTAAAGTTATGCAGGATTAAGAGCGTGGACGCTTTGATTGACAGGGTCAATGGGTGTCGTCATTCAGCCCGCCTCAGGTCCACTGATGATCCACGTCTTTGGCGATATTCAGATTAGCCGGGAGGTGGAAGAAGCAGGACTACAAACATGGCGGTGGCCAGTGTTGCATATTTTCAGCTTCCTGCTGGTGATGTCACTCAGGCTCTGTCCGATCTTTATGCTGTCAGCGGTTTTACCAGATGTTCTCTGAAGTTTTGAGGCTGTCCTAAAACGTTGCATGTTTACGATCTTCTTACAGCCTCTTGTGATCACTCTGAACACTAAACCCACGGCTTCATATTCTGTTTCTTCTCTGGTCCAGGTTCTCCAGCTGGGCTCAGACATCTTGCCTCAGTACAAACAGGAAACTCCGAAGACACCGCCGCACATCATCCTGCACTACTGCCTCTTCAAGACCACATGGGACTGGGTCATCCTCATCCTGACGTTCTACACCGCCATCATGGTGCCCTACAACGTCTCCTTCAAGACCAAGCAGAACAACGTCACCTGGCTGGTGGTGGACAGCATCGTGGACGTCATCTTCCTCGTCGACATTGTCCTCAACTTCCACACCACCTTTGTCGGCCCGGCCGGAGAGGTCATCTCCGACCCAAAGCTCATCCGCATGAACTACGTCAAGACATGGTTCGTCATCGACCTGCTGTCCTGCCTGCCTTATGATGTCATCAACGCCTTCGAGAACGTGGACGAGGTGAGCGGGCCGCCACTGTGGCCTTCACTTCATTGTACTGTATGTATGTATATATACTGCATATACATATATATGTGTGTGTGTGTGTGTGTCCTCGTGTGTTTGAACCTCACACTCACTTCATGCGGTCCGCTCAGCTCAGGCGTGAAATGAAGGAGGACGTGGCGTGGCTGCAGGGCGCCGTGAGTGTCATCAACATGATGGAGTAGACTGTTTCACATTTATACAACCACTTCACGGCGTGTAATGACTTCCTGTAGACGCAGAGAGAAAGGTCACGACTGAGCGAGCGCCGCTCGACTGCTGACGAGTCAAATATGTAAAACCTCCATCAGAGCAGCAGAGAGCTGCTGAGTCCAGAACAGAAGAGAGAAGACGGACGGGAATCCTCTTTGGACAATAATCCAGTTTATCCTGAGCTGCTGTGAGACGAGCTCAGAGACAGATCTGTCTCAAGATGGACGACACCGTCCTGAACCAGAACTGAGACTCGTCTCATGTCCAAACAAAGGACACCATCGACTCCCTGACAGAGACTCTGCTCTAAACTTCTTCATCACAAACACTTTGTACAACAACTGAAGACTGACTGAAGACCGGCTGAAGACTGACTGAAGACCGGCTGAAGACTGACTGAAGACTGACTGAAGACCGGCTGAAGACCGACTGAAGATCGGCTGAAGACCGACTAAAGACTGACTAAAGACTGACCTAAGACTGACTGAAGACCGACTGAAGACCGACTGAAGACCGACTGAAGACTGACTGAAGACTGACTGAAGACCGGCTGAAGACTGACTGAAGACCGGCTGAAGACTGACTAAAGACTGACTAAAGACTGACTAAAGACTGACTAAAAACTGACCGAAGACCGACTGAAGACTGACTGAAGACCGACTGAAGACCGACTAAAGACAGACTAAAGACTGACTGAAGATTGACTGAAGACTGACTAAAGACCAACTGAAGACCGACTAAAGACTGACTAAAGACTGACCGAAGACCGACCGAAGACTGACTGAAGACTGACTGAAGACCGACTGAAGACTGACTGAAGACTGACTGAAGACCGGCTGAAGACTGACTAAAGACTGACTAAAGACTGACCGAAGACCAACTGAAGACTGACTAAAGACTGACCGAAGACCGACTGAAGACTGACTGAAGACTGACTGAAGACCGACTGAAGACCGACTAAAGACAGACTAAAGACTGACTGAAGATTGACTGAAGACTGACTAAAGACCAACTGAAGACTGACTAAAGACTGACTAAAGACCGGCTGAAGACCGACCAAAGACTGACTGAAGTGATCCTGTTACAGTCATGATCAGTTTGTTGTATGTTGGGATGAAACCACAACAAATGATGTTAATGAACGACGGTATCGTCAGGATAATTCTGAGATAATGAAGTCGTGATCACAGCAAAACAAAAGTGAATGAATCCTGATGACGTGTCGGGATTCAAACCCTCGATCAGCCCGTCACGGTCAGATCATCCTCTCCTCTGTCACAGCGTGGACGGAGGAGCCGTGCATTGTGACGGTCAAACATGGACAGGATGTGTCTCTGCAGAGCTGCTGCATGTTTCATACATGTTTCATACATGTTTCATACATGTTTCATACATGTTTCATACACACTTTATCCATCCGGACTTTAAAAGCTCTGATGGGTGCAGGCGAGGATTTAAGAGCAAATAATGAACTGAAAGCTTCCAGACCGACTGCTGTAACACCGAACATAGCCACTGGACACTGGCTCTGCTCCCTGTCAGCATTAGTTGGTGGTGTGTGACTTAGTGCCGTAAAGCGTTACATGGTGTGAGAACAGACGTACGAATGACTCCAGAACCTTCCTGTAACGTCGCCCTCATCCTGTGTTCTTCTTCCTCTGCAGGGCATCAGCAGCCTCTTCAGCTCTCTCAAAGTGGTCCGTCTTCTGCGTTTGGGTCGGGTTGCCCGGAAGCTGGACCACTACATCGAGTACGGCGCCGCCGTGCTGGTTTTACTGGTGTGCGTGTTCGGCCTGGCGGCCCATTGGCTGGCCTGCATCTGGTACAGCATCGGAGACTACGAGGTGATCGATGAGGACACCAACAGCGTGAGGATGGACAGCTGGCTGTTCCTGCTGGGCGAGACAGTCGGGACGCCGTACAGGTTCAACGCCTCGGGCTCGGGCCGCTGGGAGGGCGGGCCCAGCAAAGACTCGGTCTACATCACGTCACTGTACTTCACCATGACCAGTCTGACCAGCATCGGCTTTGGGAACATCGCACCAAACACAGACGGAGAGAAGATCTTCGCCGTGGCCATGATGATGATCGGATGTAAGTGAACTAAAATATGAATACCTCGGCTGTCAGGTCAGATTTATAACAATGTTATGTTTGGTAAGTGAAGATAACTGGTTATTGACACTTTCTAAGTCCCACCCCTTTTTCTCTGTCCTCCAATCACAGTTGAGCAAGCCTCAATCAGATCCTGAGTCATCAAACTGAAATAAGTCGTGGTCTTTGTGATTTTTGAACTTGTTTTTGGTCTCTGGTTTGACCTGTGCTGTCGGCCTCTCTCCTGGTCCACGTGTTGGACTTTAACTGGAGGCACCGCGGGGTCAGACGGACCGGAGGTGACTGTCATCTCTGCAGTTTGAACCGAGTGAAGCTCGTCAGCGTTTCGCAGACTTAGAAATGCATGTGTGCTGCGATGCAGGCAGACAGATGGACGGCCTCTCCGTTAGCGATGTGATGAAGCGTGACACCCTGCTGTCTGCTGTGGTGGACTTCCTCCCTGAAATATTAACCGCACTGTCAGATCGGCTGGTCCTCCCTCCAGTCTGCACAGCTGAGAGCTGGAGGTGATCCTGCAGACAATAACATGTTTGATTTCAATTCAGCTTAAATTCAGCTTTAAACACCCAGAATCCTCTGCAACAAATGAATGAACTTAGCACATTTCTGTGTGGTCTGTAGCACTGCAGCAGCTACAGACACTGAACTGTGGTGCTACGTCCAGGCTTTAGACAGTCTGTGGGGAGCAGTGATGCTAACATTAAATGTAGAGCAGTCTTTTGGTCTGTGGAGGTTTTCCAGAACACGTCCAGGTGAAAGCTTTCCCTCGGCGAGCTGCAGGATGAAGAGCTGTAATGTTGACAATCCGTCTCCTTGGTCGGAAGCTGCTGTCGCCTCGTGTCACATCAGGATCACATCAGAGCTCACCTCCATCCACGTGTCTTTAAATCCTCCACCACAGGCTCACCTGCGAATGAAACCAGTCAAAGCAAACTTCTAACACACTTTGTGTTTGTGAGAGTCAGCTCTGCAGTGCGGCGATCCATCTGACAGTTTGTCCCTGTGGGGCTCCTGTAGCGCCTTCTCACACTGTATTGCGGGTGCAGTGCAGTCTGGGTAAATCTTTTGGCTTCCTCTTTAGATTGGTTGAAGGATGAACCCCCCCCCGGCCCGGCTCACACAGAAAGGCTGCGAGCTGCTGGAGGCTGATGGGAGGCGGTTGCTATGACAGCCAGCATCCTGGATCCAGCATGAGAGTTTGTGTCATTAGCATAGCGAGTGTGAGTGTTGTAATGCTGACTGTGACATCAGGACGGCTCTGAGAGGAAGGACAGAAATAACTGGTCCATTTTCTTCCCAGAACATCGTCCGGCTCTGCTCTCAGAGGGACCGGACCAAACCTCCGTGATCGATCATCGTCATTAGAAATGTTTCTGTTGGGCCGTAAATCAAAGATGAAACGAGCCGACGCAGCGCCGTTCATCTGAACTTCATGTTAAACTGCCCAACGTTCCGTTCACATACAGATTATATAGATATGTATGAGTGTGACATTAAAGTCAAATGTCAAGAAGATAATCACATGAACAGAAAAACTAGAAATCATTTCAAAGTAGGGTTGCAAAATTCTGGGAATTTTCAAAGTTGGAAACTTTCCATGGTAATTAATGGGAATTAACAAAACTGAAGGCCCTTAACAGGGTAAAATATATTTCAGCATAATCTAAAACAGATTTCATGCAGGTACACTTGAATATCTGCTATTCCTCAGTCACATGCACATAGCACACTGCTTACTGCAGGGCTATTGAGGCCACGCCCCCTACCTGCACAGGTGATTTCTGTACCTGGACCACACTTTAGAGCCCAGAGCACACAGAGACTGTTGAAGACACACATGTGAGCTAGAGACTACATAATATTGTTCAATAAAATAATTCAAACTTGATAAAGTTCTACTTACAAACAAATCTGTTGAAATGTTTTTTAATTGTTTTATTTTGCATGTTTAGATTTATGTTTGGATATGATACACTTTGTTTCAATTACCTACAATCTACAGTTAATTACCATTCATTTCCATGAAGTTTCTGATTTGGAATATTCCCAAAATTCCCCAGCTTAACTTCCCATGGAAAGATTCCACCCCTTTTCAATCCTATTTCAAATTAAGGCTCAGGTGTGAAAGTCCTCAAGAGCTTTTAGTTTTTCTGTCACACGATGAAAAAACTCATTGATGTTGATCCACGCAGCAAAAACAAGACATGAAATATAAACGTCTGCTCCTCATCGAACAAAACGAGTCTGAGCTGTCCGTTTTTCTTTAAACACGACTGAAAAATATCTGATGACGGAATAATTTAACGAGTTTATGGATCTGAACCTATCAGGTTCACCATCAGGTGACGTCAACTCAGGCTTGGTTTGTACCTGATGCTCATTCATGATGACTCACTCATGATCTGTGCTGAGTTAACGGAGCAGTGTGACCATTTAGATGTAGATTCCAACCGAGTACCCCTCACCTCGTAGGATAAACTGCTGTACATAATCTAGATCTTCCTGAATGTTACGAACCTTCAAATGTTTGTGAATAATGTCGCTCTGAGCTTCAGCGAGATGAAAATAACACAAACAAACAAACACAGCTTGTGTTCAGCTTCTCTGCGGTGAACCTCCGGACCTGGCTCTGGCTCTGGCTCTGGCTCTGGTTCTGGACCCGCTGTTGCTGTTTCAGCGTTAGCTCTGTGTACAGCAACCTTCACGAAGGTCGCGGCGGGTCCTGCGTAACGATTGTGACAGGCGTTCAGAGCGGGCGACGGCAGGTTTCTGCTGCCGGTGGACGAGGTCGGCATTGATCCGGTGACCCCGGGTTCATACTGCTGACAGGCTGCGAGCGAGAGCAGCTGAGTCAGGGATGGACTGCAGCAGTTTGCATTGATAAGCTGAGACACTCAAAGTTAATCAGTCAGTAGACATCTGACCAATCATGTGCGCTGACTGTTTAACCCTTTAAGCTCTTTAATACTAAATGACGACGAACTGTGGGATTGTTCTGTTGTTTACATCATCAAGTTTACTGTCTGATCTATCTAAAGTTTAGTCACTGGATTGTGTATTTATACGATCTAAACGAGAGAGGAGGCGTCGTTTACAGCTTTATAGATAAATATAATTTTTGACTCGCACACCAACCTCAGCACGTTGCTAAAAGTTGGTTGAACTCGGTTCCTCGATACGTGCATCAGTCTACATAATGTACTGGGATGATCTGGCATGTATACACAAACTATCACAGCACTAATCTGCATTTTAAATGTTACATGAAAATTTGTGATTAAACAGAAAGCATCCAGACTGAAGAGTTACAGCCCAGAACATAAAGCGTTGTATCATCTGCGTAGAAACGGACATTGAAGTACTGATTAGGAAGAATGATGTTATTTATGTACAAAGACGTATAAAGACGTTCACTGCTGGTTTGTTGGTCTCCACATTTAACACACATGTAACTTCATATGAACCTCAGACAAATATACTTCCCAGTTTTGTCTTCAAACTGTTTCCCCGTTTTGGGTTTCTCATCTTTTTGTGGATTTTAGAAAGAGCAGCTGCCTCTGAGGTTAAATATATGAACAATATGAACGTGCACACTGTCAGCACAAACGATAATGAATGTTTTAAAATGTGTCTTCAGTCCTACACGGTCCAGAAAAGACCTCCTGAGGTTTATAATTTATAAATATCTAAAAATCTCTTGGAGATAAAATACTAAATGTCGTATCCTTCCTGTTAACAGCGCTGCTGTACGCCACCATCTTCGGTAACGTCACCACCATCTTCCAGCAGATGTACGCCAACACCAACCGCTACCACGAGATGCTCAACAGCGTACGAGACTTCCTCAAACTCTACCAGGTCCCCAAAGGCCTGAGCGAGCGGGTGATGGACTACATCGTGTCCACCTGGTCCATGTCCAGAGGCATCGACACCGACAAGGTAACATACAGACTTACGGAGCCTTTAACTGGTTATAACAGCAAAGAGACAAACTGTTTGTGTCCACAGGTGCTCCAGATTTGTCCAAAGGACATGCGAGCGGATATCTGCGTCCACCTCAACAGGAAGGTCTTTAAGGAACACCCAGCGTTTCGTCTGGCGAGCGACGGCTGCTTGCGAGCGCTCGCCATGGAGTTCCAGACCGTCCACAGCGCGCCGGGCGACCTCATCTACCACGCTGGAGAGAGCGTGGACAGCCTGTGTTTCGTGGTGTCGGGGTCACTCGAGGTCATCCAGGACGACGAGGTGGTGGCCATTTTAGGTGAGGAGTTTGGTTCATGAGACAGGAAGTAGAGCTCAGCCCGGCTCTGTTAGCATGCTAACGGCAGATTCAGTTAGCAGCAGCTAATTAGCAGTTAGCCGCTTTAGACTAAAGCTATGTGTCCATCATAAAGTGTGTAAATCACAGAGAGTTGAAGCTGAGCAGTCGGAGGACATCAGAGCTGTTTCAGTGGATGTCAGATAGAATAACAGTGTTTATTAAAAACAACATTTAAAGCCGTCTTTAGTTTCCAGAGTACGAGCTGTGTAACACAAACCTCCTGATGGAGTTTAACCCTCTACAGCCCGGAGCAGCCATTGCTCATCAGACATGTTAAATAAAGTCCTGGAGATAGTTTAAGTCATCATCAATGTCCAGAACCAGAAGTACACATCATTACATCACTGTTGTTTTCAGCAGTTTCCTGTAAAGTTTGTTTCAACGTCAACCTGAAGGTTCTGTCCAGTTCTGCAGAACCTTCTGGATTTGGTCTTCTTGTCTCAGGTTTTAGAAAAGCTCCATCAGCAGGAAAACAAAGTGTGTGTTCTTTAAATAGAGAATTGAAAATGTGTTTCTGCTGCTGCCAGCTGAATCCACGTCCACCGGACTCTAGAGGAAACACCTGAGCTCTGAGACGAGTCACCTGCCTCACAGAGA